>CALYLW010000018.1:2068429-2313525 GCA_944989445.1 Ampullaceana balthica
GGATTACTGTGAATACATGAGACACAACGGTAGCCTAATATAATCCATATATTTAAAACATTTTTCCCATTAAGTGCAACAAGTATTAAAGAGTTTTTATACATTTATTTAAAAACAAATTAAGTATACAAGAAATTGAGCACAGGTAGTAAATTATGTTCTTGTTTTTGGTAATAATTTGTAAACAAACATTACTTGACATAGCAATAACTTGCAATAAAATTTAAAAAATTTCTCTTTAACAATACAATACAAAACATAGTATGTTTTTGTAACTTTCTAAATTTCAAGACTTCTTATTTAGTCCCAAAACAAAAACAAAAGTCATTGTGTATAGGGAACAAAATTGAAATTTAAAAAAAAACAAAGCTAAAAAAACTATAAAAGAAAGTTATTTGCAGGTGATAGTAAACACTTGTTTACATTAAGTTAAAAATGTATTTAAGAATCTGGTTTTATAATAAAATAATCACAGATGTATGCTTCGAGCAATTTCATAGTTTAATATTACGTTTCAAATAAGAATGATACAGGAATCGAGTTATTCGAACTCTACTACATTGAAATGATTTTTTTAGACACTGACAGAAAAGGTTGCTTTCTTTGATTTCTAGCATAGTTAAAAGTTTCGGCTATGCAAAACTACATGCAGTGTCATAAGTGATCAATAATTTTTTTTAAAACATACAGTTAACAAATTAACTGAACAATTTATTCTCAAAAATGTTATCTTAAAGTTGTGTTATAAAATAATATATTTCAACACTTTTTTTGGAAAATAATTTGTAACTCCAGTTAAATTTTCTTTTGATTAACTTTGCCCTTGTTTTACAAAATGAGACTGCATTTATTAAAAAATTTTAAAAACAATAAATTGATCTTAAAATGCTGATAATTTTTAAATAAAATAACTATATTATCAATTTAATTTCTAAAAGACGTACACATAGAGAGAGGAGTATGTATATTTTCATTTAAAAAAGGAGAGCAATTACAGTAGAAATCACAGCAGAGAGTTTTCTATGTCCACATATATGACAATGATCAATAATAAACAATTAGACAAGGCAGTTACATTCAATATGGTTAAAGACTTTTCAAAGAAATGTCTTTTCTTTAATTTAATGTATATTTAAAATTTTTAATATGGAGCAGTGTTAACTTATATTTCTGAAAGTGGTGAATTCTTCTCATTGTCAAATTTCTAGAAAATCGAAAGAGAAAATTTGGATAACATTATATCAAACTAAAAAAAAATGACTTCACCCCTTTGTCTATTGTAAAAAAACATAAATTCTATCTTTAATTCAAAGGCACAGTTCCCAGATTATTATTGTTTGTTAAAATATTTGACAAAGACAATAAATACATGCAGTGACAAATACAATGTCAAAGAATAGTGTTTTTAAAAATTAATATATCATATTAATACAAATATTTAGCATAACAGATTTACAATAAGAGCTCATCACACCTGAAAAGTTATTTTTTTACAGCCATTAAAATTTTTGTAACATCAAATTAAAGCAACACTGTATGTTGAAAAATAGATTTTTAGAAAACCACAAATTTTCAGTAATTATTACGGTAAATATTTTAGTTATATTTCTAGAAAGTAGAGCTTCTAAAATATGCATAGCTTAAAAAGTTTAACAAATTGTAATGGTTGATTATCAATGTCACTTGGGGCTTTTTCTTGTAGATGATGATTGTTAAGCTTTAGTTATGTGGTGAAAAATGCTCATTGTATTTAGAGATATCTTAGTTTGGTTATGAAGTTTATGAAAATATGTAATGTAAATTATATTTTCAATGATTAAATTTTAAATAATTTCAATTCAAAACATAAATAAGTTTTTTTGCAACAATATACCCTTGGTTTTGTAATGCATTATGTAAGGGGCCTTGTAAGGGCTTATTTTAGTATACTTAAAATCTGTATAATGTATAACATTTACATATGTTGACTTGTTATTTTAACATCAGGGACCACCTGTCCCTGTCAGTCACATGACCCAAAGTCTATCATGAAAAAATGTATAATGAAAAAATTATTAACAAATAATTTATTTAGTGAAATATGGCATAACAAAATTAACAATTTACCTTAGAAATATTTTACAGCACTGAGTAACTTCTCATGGAGCATAAAAATAACAGAAAGTTGTTTTACTGTTTATAATTGATTGTGCAGTGGTTCCATAACTAAAGTGTTCTGTGTCGAAGCCTTTTGGAAATGACCAATTTTTAAAATTTAAAAATCTTTTTAAATAAATAACCCATCAGTATGAACACTTCACCACAATAATATCTTTATATGGGGTTACAACCCCCCCCCCTCCCCCCACCCACTTCTACTGTTACCCCTGCCGGTTTCTGTTTTATTTCTTCATGAAGACAGACAGCATGTCAATGGGGAGCGGGAAGATGATGGTGGAGTTCTTCTCCGCAGAGATGGTGTTGAGAGTCTGGAGGTACCTCAGCTGGAGGGCAGCTGGCGACTGGATCATGATGTCAGCGGCCTCCTTCAGAGACTTGGAGGCTTTCTGTTCACCTTCTGCAGCTATGACCTGGCAGGGCAAAGGATGGGGACAAATTACAGACCCTTACAGGTGGTCTCAATTACAGACCCTTACAGGTGGTCTAAATTACAGACCCTTAGAGGTGGTCTCAATTACAGACCCTTACAGGTGGACACAATTACAGACCCTTACAGGTGGTCACAATTACAGACCCTTACAGGTGGTCACAATTACAGACCCTTACAGATGTTCACCAATGTTCCCTTTAAGCTCCGCTGATGTGCGACCGTGCAGATATCAGACCGATGCTGTGCAGCAGTTTAGTATTTCATTGCAGCAAATTTTGTAAAATATTGGAGAAAAAAATGGATGCTGTGCAACTTTGCACACAAGTTTGTTTTTTTTTATTTTGCACACGGACAAACGAACCTTAGAGTTAGCAGGAACATTTGTGGTCACATGTATACAACTGTTTGTTCAGAAGATGAATTGGTTAAAAAAAAAGAATAAGAAGAAAAAAAGAAAAATGAAGAATATGGGAGACAACAAACATTATCTTCGTAGTCCTAACATGAGTATTTCTTGTGGTGAGGGTATCTAACATGAGTATTTTTTGTGGTGAGGGTATCTAACATGAGTATTTTTTGTGGTGAGGGTATCTAACATGAGTATTTCTTGTGGTGAGGGTATCTAACATGAGTATTTCTTGTGGTGAGGGTATCTAACATGAGTATTTTTTGTGGTGAGGGTATCTAACATGAGTATTTCTTGTGGTGAGGGTATCTAACATGAAAATTTCTTGTGGTGAGGGTATCTAACATGAGTATTTCTTGTGGTGAGGGTATCTAACATGAGTATTTCTTGTGGTGAGGGTATCTAACATGAGTATTTCTTGTGGTGAGGGTATATATCTAAATGTACATCTACTCAAAATTGTATGCACCATAGGCTTTATATAATAGTTTGGAGTAAATTATTAGCTGTTAAATATTTAATGCAAGTATCAGATGCAATCTCTAGAAATAAATTATTTAATCTTTGTTTCTTTACAACAACAAAAAATTGTTGCATGTGTAAATCCAAAGTCAAATTTATTTAATTCCCACGGAACAGTTACCATTGAGTTTCTTTGTTAAGACATCATATCGCCTCATTTTACCATCACACATTGTTATCTCTGGTCCCCCCACTAAGATAAGGAAATTACATGTGAACCATTCTGTGTTGTGGCTGTGGCATTGTTGTGTTCATCATGATACTATCTCTATATACTGTTTAATGGCTCTCTTGTACACTACGTGAGTGTGAGGAACTCACTCCATTCTCCAGCCTCTCACTCCATTCTCCAGCCTCTCACTCCATTCTCCAGCCTCTCACTCCATTCTCCAGCCTCTCACTCCATTCTCCAGCCTCTCACTCCGTTCTCCAGCCTCTCACTCCGTTCTCCAGCCTCTCACTCCATTCTCCAGCCTCTCGATCCATTCTCCAGCCTCTCACTCCATTCTCCAGCCTCTCACTCCATTCTCCAGCCTCTCACTCCATTCTCCAGCCTCTCACTCCGTTCTCCAGCCTCTCACTCCGTTCTCCAGCCTCTCACTCCATTCTCCAGCCTCTCACTCCATTCTCCAGCCTCTCGATCCATTCTCCAGCCTCTCACTCCATTCTCCAGCCTCTCGATCCATTCTCCAGCTTCTCACTCCATTCTCCAGCCTCTCACTCCATTCTCCAGCCTCTCACTCCATTCTCCAGCCCCTCACTCCATTCTCCAGCCTCTCACTCCATTCTCCAGCCTCTCACTCCATTCTCCAGTCTCTAAAACACTCTGGAGTCCCCTCCTATTTGCTGGGGTATTTCCACAAGGTAAAATCATGCAAGTCATCAATATTTCATTAGTTCTTGTTTGTGAGCCCCACCCCCACCCCTCATTCCCCCACTCCAAACTAAACCTAGTTATGGCCCCTTGCTGAAGTCAATGCAGTTTCCCTGGCTATGAACCTTGTTTTTAAAAAAGGGAGAGAGACCCTTTTGATGTTCTCTCCCCATTACATTGTTGCAGTAATGGTGATTTATTGATGAAGGACATAAAACATGATAGTGACAGATGTGGTGTTGGATGTGGATAAAATATTTTACTTTATATCTGTTGACAAAGTGAGTAAAATAAACACAATGTGTTCCTTGTGTATATAAACACAATGTGTTCCTTGTGTATATAAACACAATGTGTTCCTTGTGTGTATAAACACAATGTGTTCCTTGTGTATATAAACACAATGTGTTCCTTGTGTATATAAACACAATGTGTTCCTTGTGTATATAAACACAATGTGTTCCTTGTGTATATAAACACAATGTGTTCCTAGTGTATATAAACACAATGTGTTCCTAGTGTATATAAACACAATGTGTTCCTTGTGTATATAAACACAATGTGTTCCTTGTGTACATAAACACAATGTGTTCCTTGTGTACATAAACACAATGTGTTCCTTGTGTATATAAACACAATGTGTTCCTAGTGTATATAAACACAATGTGTTCCTAGTGTATATAAACACAATGTGTTCCTTGTGTATATAAACACAATGTGTTCCTTGTGTATATAAACACAATGTGTTCCTTGTGTATATAAACACAATGTGTTCCTTGTGTATTAATAAACACAATGTGTTCCTTGTGTATATAAACACAATGTGTTCCTTGTGTATATAAACACAATGTGTTCCTTGTGTATTAATAAACACAATGTGTTCCTTGTGTATTAATAAACACAATGTGTTCCTTGTGTATATAAACACAATGTGTTCCTTGTGTATATAAACACAATGTGTTCCTTGTGTATATAAACACAATGTGTTCCTTGTGTATTAATAAACACAATGTGTTCCTTGTGTATTAATAAACACAATGTGTTCCTTGTGTATATAAACACAATGTGTTCCTTGTGTATATAAACACAATGTGTTCCTTGTGTATTAATAAACACAATGTGTTCCTTGTGTATATAAACACAATGTGTTCCTTGTGTATATAAACACAATGTGTTCCTTGTGTATTAATAAACACAATGTGTTCCTTGTGTATATAAACACAATGTGTTCCTTGTGTATTAATAAACACAATGTGTTCCTTGTGTATATAAACACAATGTGTTCCTTGTGTATTAATAAACACAATGTGTTCCTTGTGTATTAATAAACACAATGTGTTCCTTGTGTATATAAACACAATGTGTTCCTTGTGTATATAAACACAATGTGTTCCTTGTGTATATAAACACAATGTGTTCCTTGTGTATATAAACACAATGTGTTCCTTGTTTACATAAACACAATGTGTTCCTTGTTTACATAGACACAATGTGTTCCTTGTGTATATAAACACAATGTGTTCCTTGTTTACATAGACACAATGTGTTCCTAGTGTATATAAACACAATGTGTTCCTAGTGTATATAAACACAATGTGTTCCTAGTGTATATAAACACAATGTGTTCCTTGTGTATATAAACACAATGTGTTCCTAGTGTATATAAACACAATGTGTTCCTTGTGTATATAAACACAATGTGGTCCTTGTGTATATAAACACAATGTGTTCCTTGTGTATATAAACACAATGTGTTCCTTGTGTATTAATAAACACAATGTGTTCCTTGTGTACATAAACACAATGTGTTCCTTGTGTACATAAACACAATGTGTTCCTTGTGTACATAAACACAATGTGTTCCTTGTGTACATAAACACAATGTGTCCCTTGTGTACATAAACACAATGTGTCCCTTGTGTACATAAACACAATGTGTCCCTTGTGTACATATACACAATGTGTTCCTTGTGTATATAAACACAATGTGTTCCTTGTGTATATAAACACAATGTGTTCCTTGTGTACATAAACACAATGTGTTCCTTGTGTACATAAACACAATGTGTTCCTTGTGTACATAAACACAATGTGTTCCTTGTGTACATAAACACAATGTGTTCCTTGTGTATATAAACACAATGTGTTCCTAGTGTATATAAACACAATGTGTTCCTTGTGTATATAAACACAATGTGTTCCTTGTGTATATAAACACAATGTGTTCCTTGTGTATATAAACACAATGTGTTCCTTGTGTATATAAACACAATGTGTTCCTTGTGTATATAAACACAATGTGTTCCTTGTGTATTAATAAACACAATGTGCTCCTTGTGTATATAAACACAATGTGTTCCTTTTGTACATAAACGCAATGTGTTCCTTGTGTACATAAACACAATGTGTTCCTTTTGTACATAAACATAATGTGTTCCTTTTGTACATAAACACAATGTGTTCCTTTTGTACATAAACACAATGTGTTCCTTGTGTGCATCATATGATCTCAATTAAAGGCACTCCAGAGATGGGCCACTACAAAACAATCTGTTACATCCCTAGCTTCAGTAAGTAGTTGTTCAAAAGAGGACCAGTCAACACAGAAAATAGTAGATGAAGCCAAAAACAGTGTTGAGGATACATGAAAACAGGATACTCTCCAAAATGTATTGTTTGTTTTTTGTTTTTTTACATTCTGTATTGAGACAGTGCATTTGGATATGGGCCACCATCACCACAATAATGACTATACAAGCTTTAAATAAGGGTAAAGTTAGATTTTAACAAAACATTACTTTTTTCTAAAAGTTACTTTTTATCGCACTATCTTTATTGCCTATGCAACATGTCAACCCAAGATAATCAATGAATATTCAATCTGTCAAACAAAGATGATAACAAAGCTAAAAAAAATGAATATGTCAACTGTCAAACCAAGGCAATAAATGAATTAATGAATATGTCATATCTCAAACAAAGGCAATAAATGAATATGTCATCTGTCAAATCAAGGTAATTAATGAATATGTCATCTGTCAAATCAAGGTAATTAATGAATATGTCATATGTCAAACCAAGGTATTAAATGAATATGGCATCTGTCAAATTAAGGTAATTAATGAATATGTCATATGTCAAATCAAGTTTATTAATGAATATGTTATATGTCAAACCAAGGTAATAAATGAATATGTCATATGTCAAACCAAGGTAATAAATGAATATGTCATCTGTCAAATCAAGGTAATTAATGAATATGTCATCTATCAAACCAAGGTAATAAATGAATGTGTCATATGTCAAACCAAGGTAATAAATGAATATGTCAACTGTCAAACGAAGGCGACGAAGGTAATAAATCAACAAAGACAACATAATTTAAAGATGTCTAATGACTAGACCTGCACTCACTTAAGGCAACACTCAAGAGATTGGATGAAGGAAGAAAGTTTTTACCTTAGACAACACTCAAGTGATTGAATGACAGAGAAAATAGTTTTTACCTTAGCTCTGGCCTCACGGGATGCCTCAGCTTCGGCCGCCATTGCTCGCTGCAACTGGACAGGCAGACGCACGTCTTTACTGTCATAAGATAAATAAATTGTTAATGACGTCAGTACACAAAGGGAATCTCTTGAATCCTGCATTCAATATTATTATCTATTATTGGCATGCCTCTGATGGTTTCCCATGACCAAAATAGATTTCTTTGTTTGTTTGTTTGTTTTTTAATTTAAATAATATTGAGGAGATTCAAATCAATTTCTTTTAAAGTCTTAAAAATTTTTAACACTGTAGTTGGGAATGGGATTTTCAACATAAAATTTGGCTGAACGAGAATTTTAAAAAAATGCCTTTGTCTTTGGGTTGGCTCTGAATGAGCTTACGCTAATCGGAATAAATTTCCCTTTTCCGTCTTACAAACTCAGGGATATAAAATATTGACGTGCACCAGTAACTTCTATTGATATTTATTTAGAACGTTACGATTGTGAGCCCAGTCCGGCACATGGACGATTACTTTTTTTTTCATATCTAAAAACTATTCCACGCTACCACATACTCCTCTCCACAATTAACTTTGACATGCATCCTTAGCTGGCAACAGCCTCTGCATACTATCATCACTGCCCTCCCCTGTCTATCACTTTTACTGCCATCACTTCCCTTCCCTGTCTATCACTTTTACTGTCATCACTTCCCTCCCCTGTTTATCACTTTTACTGTCATCACTTTTACTGTCATCACTTCCCTCCCCTGTCTATCACTTTTACTGCCATCACTTCCCTCCCCTGTCTATCACATTTACTGCCATCACTTCCCTCCCCTGTCTATCACTACTCCTCTATCCTCGGTCCCTCACAATGGGCCAACGATGTACGACATTCTAAAGGACGGACCTTAGCATTCTGAGGACGGACCTTAGCATTCTGAGGACGGATTTTTAGCAATCTGAGGACGGACCCACGAGACCTGGAGTTTTTTTTTGAGGTGCCAGTTTTCTACACAGAAATAATTTTTCCCCGAGCCTGTGTTTAACCCCAGCTTTCCCCGCCCTCTCTACAACCAAAGCTACCACCCGACGAATGAGTAAAACTCCGCAGACATTTTCCGGCTGACAATTAAGGACCAATTTACAGCCGATAAGGGCGGTGGAAGATTGGCCAGAAAGTCTCGGCGAGGGATAAAGTTGGCTTGTGACACTCAACAAACCAAATGTAATACTCGTCGGGATATTGGTTCTAGGACCTGTCGGCGTGGGGAAAGAGAGGGGTATACTTCTAGTTCTAGCCCCTTATAAAGAAATGAAAAGTTGTGGAGGTTCCTTATCTACAGAACTGATGGAACATCTATTGCAAAATTTGAAAAGGGGGAGGGGTGGTTGATCTTGTTCCGACAATGTACAGTTTCCTACAATCGCTGATGGCCCCGTAATTTAAACGTAATCGCACATGAGTTGGTGCGCAACATTTAAAAAAAAAGTTTTGCAAATATTTATTGTGGCTCCAATGTTTTGGTTTCTAAAAATTTCATTAAAAATTTCGTGTATTTCTTCACAGACATTTTTCAAATTTAGAAATTCCAAAATTCATTTTATTTTTAAAAGTTTATCATTTATCTTTTTATGCAATTGTATAGAATAAGTCATATAACTAAAAATGTCCGGTTAATTCATTGTTTTTTTTTGCACTCAGTCCTAAACTATAAACTATTTATTTATTTACTGGACTTAAACGCAGTCCCAATAATATGACACACATTTAAATAGTTTCATTACGTCAACCAGAAACCCAGCCTAGTACTGGATGAAACACTAGAAAACTAAACTAAAGTTCGTGACGCGTAACTTGGTTAAAGGTGCATTGTGGGAAGTATCTGTGATGTCTACAGCATTTGGTCACCGTCTAAATAATTTGAGAACATTCTAAGCACGTTTCCACGACTGAAGGAAATTAAGTGTTGGTTCCTGCTCAAGTGTCTTGTCACGTTCAGAGTTGAGTTTAATCAGAAGTGTACATTATGGGGACACCCTTACTGTACATTATGGGGACACCCTTACTGTACATTATGGGGGCACCCTTACTGTACATTATGGGGACACCTTTTATTAGTTTACACGCATTGCATGTTGGGCCATAATTTACGATAAAACACAGCATCTGTGTCTTTAAAAAAATATATATACCGTATAAACCGATGCATTAAAATTAAAGTATTCCAATGCTTTAAGTTTTTCAATTGTCATTTTTAATGCTTACATTATGTCATGACATTTTCCCATGAAGCCGCTGCCTCAACCACCCCCCGCCCCCCACACACACATACTATCACTTTCACTTTGTACCCAAAACTTTTGCTTATTTTAACTGAAAGGTAATTCGTTCATTATTTTACGCCCAGCTTTATTAATATTCAAAAAGGT
This sequence comes from Ampullaceana balthica, assembly GCA_944989445.1. Classification (NCBI taxonomy): domain Eukaryota; kingdom Metazoa; phylum Mollusca; class Gastropoda; family Lymnaeidae; genus Ampullaceana; species Ampullaceana balthica. Next base: position 2,078,748 of record CALYLW010000018.1, read on the forward strand.
TTTTTTTTAATGTTAATATATATTACATATAAAAACTATTTAGCCACGGACCTTGTTTTAAGAATGAAAGGAAGAATCCACACGGACTCTTGTCTCAAGATTTAAAGGAAGAATCCACACGGACTCTTGTCTCAAGATTTAAAGGAAGAATCCACACGGACTCTTGTCTCAAGATTTAAAGGAAGAATCCACACGGACTCTTGTCTCAAGATTTAAAGGAAGAATCCACACGGACTCTTGTCTCAAGATTTAAAGGAAGAATCCACACGGACTCTTGTCTCAAGATTTAAAGGAAGAATCCACACGGACTCTTGTCTCAAGATTTAAAGGAAGAATCCACACGGACTCTTGTCTCAAGATTTAAAGGAAGAATCCACACGGACTCTTGTCTCAAGATTTAAAGGAAGAATCCACACGGACTCTTGTCTCAAGATTTAAAGGAAGAATCCACACGGACTCTTGTCTCAAGATTTAAAGGAAGAATCCACACGGACTCTTGTCTCAAGATTTAAAGGAAGAATCCACACGGACTCTTGTCTCAAGATTTAAAGGAAGAATCCACACGGACTCTTGTCTCAAGATTTAAAGGAAGAATCCACACGGACTCTTGTCTCAAGATTTAAAGGAAGAATCCACACGGACTCTTGTCTCAAGATTTAAAGGAAGAATCCACACGGACTCTTGTCTCAAGATTTAAAGGAAGAATCCACACGGACTCTTGTCTCAAGATTTAAAGGAAGAATCCACACGGACTCTTGTCTCAAGATTTAAAGGAAGAATCCACACGGACTCTTGTCTCAAGATTTAAAGGAAGAATCCACACGGACTCTTGTCTCAAGATTTAAAGGAAGAATCCACACGGACTCTTGTCTCAAGATTTAAAGGAAGAATCCACACGGACTCTTGTCTCAAGATTTAAAGGAAGAATCCACACGGACTCTTGTCTCAAGATTTAAAGGAAGAATCCACACGGACTCTTGTCTCAAGATTTAAAGGAAGAATCCACACGGACTCTTGTCTCAAGATTTAAAGGAAGAATCCACACGGACTCTTGTCTCAAGATTTAAAGGAAGAATCCACACGGACTCTTGTCTCAAGATTTAAAGGAAGAATCCACACGGACTCTTGTCTCAAGATTTAAAGGAAGAATCCACACGGACTCTTGTCTCAAGATTTAAAGGAAGAATCCACACGGACTCTTGTCTCAAGATTTAAAGGAAGAATCCACACGGACTCTTGTCTCAAGATTTAAAGGAAGAATCCACACGGACTCTTGTCTCAAGATTTAAAGGAAGAATCCACACGGACTCTTGTCTCAAGATTTAAAGGAAGAATCCACACGGACCTTGTCTCAAGATTTAAAGAAAGAATCCACACGGACTCTTGTCTCAAGATTTAAAGGAAGAATCCACACGGACTCTTGTCTCAAGATTTAAAGGAGGAATCCACACGGACCTTGTCTGAAAATTTCAAGGCAGAAGCTACACGGACCTTGTCTGAAGATTTCAAGGCAGAAGCTACACGTATCTAGTCCCAGACTGCCTCCGATCAATCAGTTTGAAAAGCTCAGCAGTGAAAAGCTCTAACTGCACGGCTAACATACTTGCACCTCTAATCCTAAATTTAATTTGCGTGTAACTTCCTTCGGTTCTTGTAGCATCTCATTGAGCCAGATATCCACTCATAGGATTTTCTCTTTGGTGGAACTCACGGCTTATAAAGTTTTCGTATTGCGTTTCAATAGCTTCGTAATTTCGTATTGGGACAGACAAGCTTGTACATAATGTCAGCAAAACTCACGGCTGGGGAGTTTCCCACCTAAAACTATTGGTGATTGCTTAGACTTGTTTACTTCCAGTAGCCCATGCTGATATACAGGGTGGGGGGAGACATATTCTATGTCAGTGCCTAATAACACAATTGCTCACTCAGGACAATTTTTTTTTGCCTTTAACAAAGTGATGGACCTTAGCAATAGCCTGTGCAGCTTTTATGTAAATCCGGCACTGACCACAACACACACGATGCAAGCATTCATTCATAAATTGGCTTTTTTATTCTACATTGAACTGGTGACCTTTCAATACGCTTACATTTTTCGCTATGACCTGTGCCCCCCCCCCACCCCAACGCGAGCTCACTGTGAAGTGACCGAGTGGACAAAGGCGTTAACTTCAAGACGGCTGGTCTATATTCACAATTATTTGCTGTCAAAAGCCGTGAGTCTATACGACAACCCGTAACTATATCTTAAAAACATAATAAGTCCTTGTATGCATACTATGTAAATACTCTGAAATATTATAGTCATGTTTAAATAGTCTAAAAACACACAACTAAATAAATGAAAGGGGCAATAATTGACAGCAATGAATGAAATAACTACTTAGGCGATGTCAATAAATATAACTAACACATACGAGTACCATATCCAGTACCCATCATGCAGCAGTCAACGTAATTCATGCGGGGACACTACGCATTCGTGCAAATAATGGTTTATCTTGTTTGGTCCAAAGAATATAAAAAAACAAAATTGGTAAAGGAGATGAAATATCAGGACTAATTACCACGGCAACTTGACCGAACACTTTCCGTGGATTTAATCAAATGGATCAATTTCTTACCCCATTTGATTGTCTGAGCATTGCTCATTTCTTCTTCTTCTTCATGTTTTTTTTAATTATTTTTTTTAAAAATATTGTTTCTTAAAATTTTACCCAGCTATTAAAGAATCCTTAAAACTCCATGTCACATAAGTTTGGTGTTTGAAATAAAAAAAAATAAGAACAATGTTTTCATGTTAAATAAATAATAATTTTGCTGTTAAGATAAGACACTATTTAGATTTTTTTTCGAAATATGATATTTAATTATTTTGTTTTATTACTTTTTTTTTAATTTAATTATATTTTTTTTTAAATTTGAAAAAAAAATATATTTAGTCTGTGATTGTGCTTACATTAATTGAAACAAGACAATTTAAATAAATCTATTAGTAATATGTTATGTGCCATACAAAAACATGAGAGTATAATTTGAAAATGTATGGCATTTTTTTCTAAGAAAGTGTGACTGATATTTTAAAAGAAAACTTGTGCGTTGGACAAGTGTGTCTCCAAAGTCACATTTCACAATGCATACTTACACTTCTACACGTTCGACCTTCACACCCCACGGGTCAGTGGCCTCGTCCAACGATGTCTGAACATAAGGAAGAGACAAGGAGGCAGGCAAAGTCAACAAAAGGTTGGTTGAGTTTTCCTTATAAATTTATGTATCACTTTTAAAAAAGAAGAGTGCAAGTGAAAATTAATCTGTTTGGTGTGTTATGTCTGCTCTCGCTGCATCTGGGCACACTGTCATATAAACCTGATATTTTTTATGCTGTAGTCCTAATATTTATTTTCAGCCATAAAATTAAAATCATACAAAAATAAAACTACTATTTTTATGTCTCTGGCCATGTATTGCAATATAATTTTATTCGTTTGATTTAAATGTCAAAACTTGATTTTTTCTCTACTTTAAGAGCCTAATTTTTTAATTTTTTAAAACAGTTTGGTAACATCACTTTTAATCATTTTGATAATAACATCTATTATTGTATATACAAAGTTTTCATATTTTACTACTTTATTTCTATTTTAAAAATATACATTAACATCAAATTATATTCAATAGATGACCATTTACATTAAACAATAAGATCTATTTCAAAAAATTATAAAATTGCAAATGTCTACACAATTTTCTGTTAATAAAGGGGGTAAAACATACACAGATATCAAACTATTTCAAACACTACTACACAAACAAATGTACACTCTGATTTGTTGGTTGCATTAGGTCGGGACAGATGATATAAAAAAAATACATTGTCATTGTTGTGTTTTATATAAATAATTGTATAAGTGGATTATTGGTGGGATGTGTGTTAAAGTTTAGTGGAGAGGCTCTTGCCTTCTGCACATCATCTGGTAAGTAAGAAAAAAAACCACCCCAAAAAATACCAAAATAAACTGCATAAACTGTAATTAATAAAAAATTATAGCTGGCCATACAACATGAATGGTTCTACATCTGAGACAGATCAAGCAGCAATGCCATGCAGTCTTGGAATAATGACGATTAGCAGGACTGTCAAATAAAGAACTGAATCCAGTCATAGCTGTAGTAAAAAAATATTATATGACTGCACGAGCAGAATGGAACAGTTCAGATAAAAATGTCATAAAATTATTCATGTATGAACCAATCTAAAATATGTAATCAATTTCAATAAAAAATGTATGGGTTTAATAAAGAAAATATATAATTGGAAAAAATGTTATCTACTTTCTTTACATATATTTAGAACTAGAAATGGTGGGGGGTTAGCAGTTGTAGTCTAGCTGTGCCTTTTAATTAAAGTTTTTATTTTAAATTTTAACACTAATTGGTTATTTAATAGCTTTATAATAATGAAAAGTTTAAAATGCCAATTTGTTTTATTGTATTGTATTTTGAGAATTTCTATCAAATATTGTTTCAACACCTTACTTTATTTAAATAAATTTAATTTGAAATACTAACAGGTCTGTCAGATATATTTTTTTTAAGTTTTCAATATTAGCCATTCTAATTAAAAATATTTATAAATTGAATGAACTTTTTAAAAAGTTATAAACTTAGTTTAAATACACAAAATAGCTGTAAATTATTATGTAAAACATTTTCAGGTCATTGGCAAGAGGATCCTAAAATAATTTTACTTGACATTTTCATCTGAACTCAAACATCCTGCTACAGCCTGTCCTGATGGACAGCTTGAGTCACTACAACCTGTCCTGATGGACAGCTTGAGTCACTACAGCCTGTCCTGATGGACAGCTTGAGTCACTACAGCCTGTCCTGATGGACAGCTTGAGTCACTACAGCCTGTCCTGATGGACAGCTTGAGTCACTACAGCCTGTCCTGATGGACAGCTTGAGTCACTACAGCCTGTCCTGATGGACAGCTTGAGTCACTACAGCCTGTCCTGATGGACAGCTTGAGTCACTACAGCCTGTCCTGATGGACAGCTTGAGTCACTACAGCCTGTCCTGATGGACAGCTTGAGTCTGTATCTAAGGAATGACTTACATCTCCACCCTCTCCACATGAATACCCCAAGGCTCTGTGCACTCATCCAGATTGCTCTGAAGAAAATCACATTTGATTGTGTGGTGGGGGATACAACACATTTAACAATATAATTTTATTTTGAAGATAAGAAGTCTGTGCTGAAAAACAATAAGATTTCAGGGACCTCTATGATTAATGAAATGGGTGTTGAACAATGTACCTATAGAAGATTGGTTGAACAATGTACCTATAGGAGATTTGAACAGCTGTTTCGTGATGATTTCAGTTTAGATGAGCAAGGAAAATAACTAATATTGAATTTGTAAAATTTATAAGAAAAACCAAGTAAACTAAACAATAACATTTCTACAAGTACAAATAAGTAATGAAGAATATTGTGTACAGCAATACGTGTTGATTATTTTTACAATATAATTATTTCCCTAGAATTATGCAGTTAAAAAAAATTTCATTACTGAAGTTTTAAGTATTTTCAATTGAAGTGTCAATCTATCACATAATGAGCAGTTAATCTATATTTATTAGATAATTTTATAAGCTTTTAAAATTATTTATATTTTTTTAGTGACATTGATTTTAGAGTAAATTCAAAAAAATGTGATTTAACATTTCTATTTTTCCGCTTAATAACAACATAAAATGTTTAGCAACAAACCTCCCCCAGAAAGCTTAAACTAAGTTTTTGGAAAAGCCCCTAATTTGTGCTAAATTCTAGTACTTAACAATCTAGGCTAATAAAGAAAATTTTTATATCAGATTACTTTCAGCAATACATTTTTTAAAGTCATTTAAAATTAATAAAAATCAATGTTTTATTTTAATTTTTTTCTCTTCTACTCACAAACTTATAACAAAATAATTCATTCACCACCAGTCAGGTTAATAACAATATGTGCAGATTCCATTTTCTTGTCAGATTATTTTAAAATTATTCATTAACCAATCTTTAAATACCAGGCAAATGTTTTTTCCTTAAGGTCTTAAGCATTAAGAGGCATTGTTTTGTTTTTTTAATTTTTATTGTTTACTATATATTTCAAAAACAACAATGTTTTCACTTTGTGCAATATTCATTCCTGATTTCCTAACCCTAATCTTAACCATGACTGAAATGGAATTGATGTGAAGCAATCATTTTCATAATTAGCTATAAACTTTCTAATCAACAAAGGGATGGTTTGTGTTTTACTCATAAAAATTGGAATCTTGTTTTAAAAATTAAGTTGACAAAACAAATATTAATTTATGTAGTGAGCTTAACAAGAGTGTTAATCATACAATAGTCTGAGATTAAGGTAGAAATTAGGTTAAATAACACTTGAATTATGTTGAAAAGAAAAAACATAATCATAGAAATTAATTTAGTACAATTAGCAGTTGTGTTTTGTTTTATCCGATAGGAAAGTTAATGAAAGTGGCAAATTAGAATATAATATTTATAATTTCTGTTAAGGAAACATTTATTTGCAGCCTATTAAAAGGCAGGTACAAACAAAGTATTCCAGCAGGTACAAACAAAGTATTCCAGCAGGTACAAACAAAGTATTCCAGCAGGTACAAACAAAGTATTCCAGCAGGTACAAACAAAGTATTCCAGCAGGTACAAACAAAGTATTCCAGCAGGTACAAACAAAGTATTCCAGCAGGTACAAACAAAGTATTCCAGCAGGTACAAACAAAGTATTCCAGCAGGTACAAACAAAGTATTCCAGCAGGTACAAACAAAGTATTCCAGCAGGTACAAACAAAGTATTCCAGCAGGTACAAACAAAGTATTCCAGCAGGTACAAACAAAGTATTCCAGCAGGTACAAACAAAGTATTCCAGCAGGTACAAACAAAGTATTCCAGCAGGTACAAACAAAGTATTCCAGCAGGTACAAACAAAGTATTCCAGCTAAACTCTCCTTATGACATAACAAAGACATACCTAAATACATGTTTCAGGCAAATTCTATCTGTGGCACACCAAAGATGTACCTAAAAAACATGTTCCAGGTAAATCATAAATGTGACACACCTAAGACATACCTGCATAAGGTGGCTGATGTTCTCTCTGTCTGACAGGATCTCACTGAGGTTCTTGGTACCCAGCACGTTTCTGAGTGTCGTTGCCGCCAGAAGCCTGGTGGAGCGGTTAGCATCTTCAACATTGGTGATTGACATGGTGGCATTTTTGACACGGTAGTAGACAACGGCATCCACTGCCACAGTGACAGAGTCTCTTGTCAATACCTGTGCACAAAATGAGGCATCATTATCTAACTATATGGAGAGGATTAGAAATTATGTGCACAAACAAACTTTCATAAGGCTTCAGGGTCTAATAATAAGGAGAAGATTAGAAATTACTAGTTAAATAGAAAAAAAAATTGTTCTCATTTTACTTTCAATGATCACTGAGTTCATAAAACTGAATACAAAATTTTTTGAAGTAATTTTCAGTGATAAAATATATAACTAAACTAACTTTAAAACTAGGCGTTTCAGCTTCATGTTAACTTCAATGTATGCCTAAGATCCACCTACCTCTTGTGGTGGTACATCAAAAGAAACTGTTCTTAGATCAACCTTTGTGTAGGAATCCATGCAAGGTATAATGAAAAATAGACCTGCAAGATTGAACAGTGAAATGAAGAGAGTTAGAAACGAGATAATTTGAAATGAAAGCAGTAATAGATTCAGAAATATTACCAGCAATTGAAAAATTCCATAAACACTATTGACAATATTATTAATTATTTCAGTGATTTTATTTAAAATATCTACTAAAGATACAAATATAATATACAGTGTTGTATCAAGGTTGAAAGCCTTTGTTGTTAGGTTATCAGATTATAACATCATAATGATCCAGTGGATGTACATTGGCCTTTAGGGCTTAGATAGATTTATTTTACTTTTTATTGGCGAAATGGTTCATTTCTGAACAAATAACACATACAAAGGCAATACAATGTCGTTACACAGCATAAGGCCTATTTGAAAAGTTTTTAAATTTTAAACAACGTTTATTGTTTATTGTTGTATGATTCCTGAGATGTATTATTTATACTTTGCTAAAACAGAATAAGATTTTTATTTTAAATCCCATACAAGTTCGATTGAGACCATATAAAACCAATGAGGAATTGAAACATTTTCAACAATTTCCTGGAAAGTTTAAAGCCTGGCTAAATTAAAATGTGTTACTTTAGAGTCTAGCCAGTCATTTTTATTAAAAACAACCACAGCAATGTTCCCTTTAAGCTATGCGGCTGCGCGGCCGCGCAGATATTTGAGCGACGCCATGCAGCCCTTTTGAAATAATGCGCAGCAAATTTTGTAAAATATTGCTCAAAAATGGATGATGCGCAACTTTGCAAGCATGTTTTTTTACTTTGCACAACGATCCTTAGAGGGAACATTGAACCACAGTATATAATATATATTAGGTTGGACTTCAATTTTAATGATGAAGTTCAGAACTAAATTGCAAATTGGCCAGGAGTTCGTTCAGTCAAATGTTCTTTTATAAACCCTTTGTAAATAAGAGGTTGCTCATGTGTTGATAGCAAAAATAACGAGACGTCTCTTAACTTAGTCTCTTTGGTCTCATATCTATGACATACAAACATAATCATTTCAGTAGTGTTAAGTTAGTTACCTGGACCCTTGGCACCACCAGATACCAGGCGACCAAGTCTGAAAATGACTGCCCTCTCATACTCTTGAACGACCTGGGAGGAGAATGAGAACAGTTCAATTTGAGATGAGGAAATATTAATTAACACGCCAAATGGAGAAACAAAATGTCATACAAAAACACATACCTGCTACCATGATACACGGACACTATGGGAACATATATATGAAATAATAGCAACTACTAAAAGCATAGCAAGTAACATACAGGATCAGATACAAAGTAATAATATACAAAAGTCATAACAATGGTAACATATGATATAGAGACACAATGGTCATTGGGAACATTCAATATGGTAGACATTCACATTAACGACACACCTTAAGATATTAAAATACATTGGCAACATACCCTGAGATACACATTCACATTGACAACATATTCTGATATACACATTCACATTGACAACATATCCTGAGATACACATTCAAATTGACAACATACCCTGAGATACACATTCACATTGACAACATACCCTGATACACACATTCACATTGACAACATACCCTGATATACACATTCACATTGACAACATACCCTGATATAGACACTCACATTGACAACATATCCTGAGATACACATTCACATTGACAACATACCCTGATATACACATTCACATTGACAACATATCCTAAGATACACATTCACATTGACAATATACCCTGATATACACATTCACAGTGACAACATACCCTGATATACACATTCACATTGACAACATACCCTGACATACACATTCACAACATGCCCTGATATACACATTCACATTGACAACATACCCTGATATACACATTCACATTGACAACATACCCTGATATACACATTCACCTTGACAACATATCCTGAGATACACATTCACATTGACAACATACCCTGATATACACATTCACATTGACAACATACCCTGATATACACATTCACATTGACAACATATCCTGAGATACACATTCACATTGACAACATACCCTGATATACACATTCACAGTGACAACATACCGTGATATACACATTCACATTGACAACATACCCTGATATACACATTCACATTGACAACATACCCTGATATACACATTCACATTGACAACATACCCTGATATACACATTCACATTGACAACATACCCTGATATACACATTCACCTTGACAACATATCCTGAGATACACATTTACATTGACAACATACCCTGATATACACATTCACATTGACAACATACCCTGAGATACACATTCACATTGACAACATACCATGATATACACATTCACGTTGACAAAATACCCTGATATACACATTCACATTGACAACATACCCTGAGATACACATTCACATAAAAATCATACTCTGAGATACACATTCACATTGACAAATACCCTGAGATACACATTCACTTTGACAACATACCCTGATATACCAATTCACATTGACAACATACCCTGATATACAAATTCATATTGACAACATACCTTGAGATACACATTCACAATGACAACATACCCTGAGATACACATTCCCATTGACAACATATCCTGAGATACACATTCACAATGACAACATACCTTGAGATACACATTCATATTGACAACATATCTTGATATACACATTCACAATGATAACTTACCTTGAGATACACATTCACATCGTCAACATACCCTGATATACACATTCACATCGTCAACATACCCTGATATACACATTCACATTGCCAACATACCTTAAGATACACATTCACATTGCCAACAAAGCTTACTCACTGACAACATACCATATTGCACATACAAAATGAATAAATATCTAATTGCACAAACACCCTGAAAACCTACCTTAAAGCACAGACACACTGACACAATACCTTAATACACAGACACACTGACAAAATACCTTAACACACAGACACACTGACAACATACCTTAATACACAGACACTGACAAACATACCTTAATGCACAGACACACTGAAAACATACCTTAATGCACATACACACTTAGAACATACCTTAATGCACAGACACACTGACAACATACCTTAATGCACAGACACACTGAAAACATACCTTAATATACAGACACATGGACAAACATACCTTAATGCACAGACACAATGACAACATACCCTAATGCACATACACACTGACAACATACCTTAATGCACAGACACACTGAGAACATACCTTAATGCACATACACACTGAAAACATACCTTAATATACAGACACATGGACAAACATACCTTAATGCACAGACACAATGACAACATACCCTAATGCACATACACACTGACAACATACCTTAATGCACAGACACACTGAGAACATACCTTAATGCACATACACACTGACAACATACCTTAACGCACAGACACACTGACAACATAGCTTAATGCACAGACACACTGACAACATAGCTTAATGCCCAGACACACTGAAAACATAGCTTAATGCACAGACACACTGACAACATAGCTTAATGCACAGACACACTGACAACATACCTTAACGCACAGACACACTGACAACATACCCTCTTACACCGACACACTGACAACATACCTTAAGACAGAGAGACACAGACAACATACCTTAAGACAGAGAGACACAGACAACAGACCTTAACGCACAGACACACTGACCTCATACCTTATTACACCGACACACTGACAACATACCTTAAGACAGAGAGACACAGACAACATACCTTAAGACAGAGAGACACAGACAACATACCTTAATGCACAGACACAATGAGAACGGGAATGTGCAGATGATCATGAGCAAGGAGAGCGCCCACAGAATGTAACCACAGCAACCAATGCCTCCACTTGGCTCATCTTGGTTGTCGTCTGAAAAGGGACGGAAGAGTGGACATTTTAAAACATAAATCACAAAACCACTTTCTTTCTATTGAGAGAGAGAAGAAATCAATTTAAATAGATGTGAAATACAATAAAACAATATTTCTAAAAGACCAACTGCGAAACTTTTGAAACTATTAAAAAATTAAATAACACTTACTAAAATTGTTAAATTAAGGGCATACGTTACTTCGTTACAGTTTTAATAAAGAGGAGCCTACGGGTCAATTTTAAGAGATGGGCGGGATCGCTTTGGAATTTTAATTACCCATACGAAATCTTATTAATCATTTAAACTTTAATGGAAACTTTTTAACGAAGAATTTCCTCACTCCGGGAAACTGTACAACGACTGAAATGTGACAGAGGAGAGGATGGGAGTAACACAGAGTCTTGAGGAGAGGATGGGAGTAACACAGAGTCTTGAGGAGAGGATGGGAGTAACACAGAGCTCTTGAGGAGAGGATGGGAGTAACACAGAGTCTTGAGGAGAGGATGGGAGTAACACAGAGCTCTTGAGGAGAGGATGGGAGTAACACAGAGTCTTGAGGAGAGGATGGGAGTAACACATAGCTCTTGAGGAGAGGATGGGAGTAACACAGAGTCTTGAGGAGAGGATGGGAGTAACACAGAGTCTTGAGGAGAGGATGGGAGTAACACAGAGTCTTGAGGAGAGGATGGGAGTAACACAGAGTCTTGAGGAGAGGATGGGAGTAACACAGTCTTGAGGAGAGGATGGGAGTAACACAGAGTCTTGAGGAGAGGATGGGAGTAACACAGAGTCTTGAGGAGAGGATGGGAGCAACACAGAGTCTTGAGGAGAGGATGGGAGTAACACAGAGTCTTGAGGAGAGGATGGGAGTAACACAGAGTCTTGAGGAGAGGATGGGAGTAACACAGAGTCTTGAGGAGAGGATGGGAGTAACACAGAGTCTTGAGGAGAGGATGGGAGTAACACAGAGTCTTGAGGAGAGGATGGGAGTAACACAGAGTCTTGAGGAGAGGATGGGAGTAACACAGAGTCTTGTGGAGAGGATGGGAGTAACACAGTCTTGAGGAGAGGATGGGAGTAACACAGAGTCTTGAGGAGAGGATGGGAGTAACACAGAGTCTTGAGGAGAGGATGGGAGTAGGCAATAATTCCAAACGGGTAGACTTTTGACAGTATCGAATGAGAACAGTTCCCAAGGGGCGGACATTCGAAAGGGAAAAAAAAGAAGGTATGGGCCCAGGGATCTTAGCCCCCTGCCTTGACCCAGGGCATAGTAAAAACGCCAGGAGTCCCCCCCCCAAAAAAAAATAATAATAATAATAAAAACATGATAATAATATATATAATAAATAATAACAGTCTTTGATAGATGTGTGAACTCTCTAATAGTTTGGATATGTTGTAAGTAAGCGGGCGGGGATTGTAAAGTACTTCATACATAGACACATGTTTACATTGACAAATGTTTGTATTAATGATCGTTTCGGCTTTTAAAACGATACCATTCTTGTTTTAAAACGATACCATTCTTGTTTTAAAACGATTCCATTCTTGTTTACAAACAATACCATTCTAGTTTAAAAACGATACCATTCCAGTTCAAATACGATACCATTCTTGTTTTAAAACGATACCATTCTTGTTTTAAAACGATACCATTCTTGTTTAGAAACGATACCATTCTAGTTCAAATACGATACCATTCTAGTTTTAAAACGATACCATTATTGTTTTAAAACGATACCATTCTTGTTTACAAACGATACCATTCTAGTTTAAAAACGATACCATTCTAGTTTAAAAACGATACCATTCTTTGTTCATTTAGAATCCCGCCACGCCATGGCGTAGAAAAAATACAAATGTTGTCTGCTCGCGGCTAAGTTGGAATCAACGGAATAAATAATGTTCTTTAAATACAATAGTAGTAGACCTAAAGTAGACAAACTAAAAAAAATAGATCTATAGTTCTTAACAAAAGCCTGTAGTAGGCTAAGAGATAAAAATAAATGTATATAATATAATATAATATATATTAAACATGTAGTGTAAACAAACAAGTCAAATATATTGATTTTAACAGATGAAATATTGTTTAGATCAAGCCTTTTAAATTCGGTCTGTATAATATATAAATTATAGTTACGTAGTTTTGGGAATTTCAGGAAGACAATGTAAGCAAATAAAATACACTTTTTTTATACTACTTTGAGCTTAACAGATGCGTGAGGGGAGATATGAACTTATAATTATTGATAAGATGAGCGTGAATTTAACTGTCAGGTAAGGAATTTAACAGTCATGTAAGAAATATGACAGTCAGGTAAGAAATCTGAAGTCTCTTTAGTCAATAAATCTTAAATCGCGTAAAGACAGTTAATTTTGAGTAACTTTAAGTAAACGTGTTCGTCCATTTAGTTTGTTTAAAAACAAGAGTTGACCAATGTCTCCACCGACCTTTCTTGTCGTCATGGTCCATCGGTTTTATCTTGTTACCAGACCCTGGTCTCTGTTCTGCTTGTTCCTCGTTGTCAGACATTCTCTAAGAATCTCACAACACAACTGATGCACAAACACCTGTCCCTGAAGCGTTACGGACCCAAGTCTTTGATGAACTAGCAAGGCGTTGACTTACACATCGGCCACTGATATAATTTTATGTAATGGTTGGTTTGATAATTACACCGATTCCTTTAAAAACAGTAGCTGTGGTAAATCACCAGCGGTAACAGCCTACCTTAACAGTCCTGTTATTTATATACTTTTTTGTTGTTGTATATATTTATAGTCAAATCTTGTGTCACAAAGCAATGGTTAGTCTAGATAGAATCAAAGTTTCCAAGACAGTGAAATGCCCACAATTCAAATATCAAAATTCAGAAGATCGATCGAAACACATAAACAAGTAAAAATAACCGCAGTAAAAAAAAATGGAATCGTTGTTAATCCAAGTTTTATGACTAGAGTCAATCACTAGTAATAGAAACCCTGGCGCGTAAAAAAAACAACAACAACTAAGGGCAGCTGTAACTGAAACGTTTCCAGAAAGCAACAACAACGTAGACAAGTTTAAAAAAACAACAGCTGAGTCCAAACAGTGACTGGTAGTCAGAGAAATGAAGCTGTGCTCCTAAACTTCTGTCCCTAAATAGCAGCACGGCTATGATCTTGACTACTATAAAAACCGGTTAAAAACAAAGAGATCCATACACGTGATAAGCACGGGTCTACTACGCTAGTCCCATATTTCGCAACTTCTCTGCCCGACGAGCCGCGAGTTCCCTCTCTGCTTTAAGAACACACGCAAGACACAAACATTGAAACCAAGGCGCCGCAGTTGAAAAGCTTGGCCGCTTGGAACTGAATGGCTCGTGCTTCGACCCCAGATCAATAATTTCAGACAAATTCAGCGCGCGGCTGTCTTGGAGTTAATCTACTTGATCAGACATCACAGAAATAAGAGCAACATCAAGATGTTCATTTGATGAGAGTACTGGATCAGACATCACAGAAATACGACCAACATCGAGATGTTCATTAGATGACACTACTGGATTAGACATCACAGAAATACGACCAACACCGCAAGACATGTTCACAAGTCGATAACTTTCTAAGACTTAGATCCCGAGCCTCGGGGTGCAAGAAGGTTGTCCGCTGCTATACTGTAAGCCAATGCTTAGATCCCGAGCCTCCGGGTGCAAGAAGGTTGTCCGCTGCCATACTATAAGCCAATGCTTAGATCCCGAGCCTCCGGGTGCAAGAAGGTTGTCCGCTGTCATACTATAAGCCAAGGCTTAGATCCCGAGCCTCGGGGTGCAAGAAGGTTGTCCACTGTCATACTGTAAGCCAAGGTTCGAGAGAGCACATATTTTTATTGACAGACGTAGCCGGAAAGTGTCCTTAAACAGATACTGATGTGAAATTGCGTCATTGACTCTCAGTGTCCAACCGACATAACCATCTTTAAAATATATCAATTAGGACATACTTCTAATTTTTAGGCTTATATAATGTTAGAAACTGCACACGGCTTATGTCCATGATTTATTCCATCCACGAAGGTTTGTTTTGGTGTGTTACGTAATACTTGATGTCATGTGTAGTGATGATGTGTGGCGTGCATTTTTATTGTGCAGCTGTTTATATGGGCTTAAGATTTCTGAAGTACATTATTTGTTTTGTTTAATGTGTGCGAGAGATGACGTATCTGTTGCTAGCTCCAATACCTGTTAGTATGCCATATCGTGGTAGTAAAAGAAGGGAAGCCAATGACAGAAGAAATACTAATTATTTATTTAATTATTTTTACTGTAAGAAAAATTATTTGCTAATCATAAAGTTTTTAAAACTAAAAATGAACAGTTAATTTGAGAACCCACAAAATGCATTGTGCGAAGAACGACTGAACTTTAACGAGCCCACTGGGTGTGATGGGTTGTGATGAATCTGGGAGGAATTAAGATTCTTTTTTTTTAAATTTATTTTTTAAAAATAGTTCACTTTTTGTTTCTTGTAAGAGATGTTTAAATATTACTGATATTAATTGCACCGTCTTTAAAGACAGTTTTTTTTTATTTTAAATGTATATATATATATATATATATATATATATATATATATATATATATAATTAACACAATTCCCTTAAGCAGACGGATTTTTAGAATATTTCAACATTTAGAGAAAGATGGGGGTTTTTTACAAGTACTTCTAAACTTTTTTTCGTAAGAGATCTGGCGGAATGAGATCGCTAAAAACGGGTTAACTTTTATATTCTGTACAACTTGTCTGAGGGACACGATATAATGCTGTAGCTACCACTTCACCCCAACACATCACATTTGATAGCAAGTTAGATCCTAACTCATCTCATTGGATAACAGTTTGGACCATAACGCATCACATTGAATAATAGTTTGGACCATAACTCATCACATTGGATAACAGGTTGGACCCTAACTCATCACATTTTTGGACCCTAACCTATCACATTGGATAACAGGTTGGACCCTAACTCATCACATTTTTTGGACCCTAACCTATCACATTGGATAACAGGTTGGACCCTAACTCATCACATTTTTGGAGCCTAACCTATCACATTGAATAACAGGTGGACCCTAACTCATCTCATTGAATAACAGGTTGGACCCTAACTCATCACATTTTTTGGACCCTAAACTATCACATTGGATAACAGGTTGGACCCTAACTCATCACATTTTTTGGACCCTAACCTATCACATTGGATAACAGGTTGGACCCTAACTCATCACATTTTTGGAGCCTAACCTATCACATTGAATAACAGGTGGACCCTAACTCATCTCATTGAATAACAGGTTGGACCCTAACTCATCACATTTTTTGGACCCTAACCTATCACATTGGATAACAGGTTGGACCCTAACTCATCACATTTTTTGGACCCTAACCTATCACATTGGATAACAGGTTGGACCATAACTCATCACATTGGATAACAGGTTGGACCCTAACTCATCACATTTTTTGGACCCTAACCTATCACATTGGATAACAGGTTGGACCATAACTCATCACATTGGATAAAAGGTTGGAAACATCAACTCATCTGACAGCGCGCGGGGTTAAAGAACATCAGATGCCACTAACAACGCTTCCAGTCCCCAGCGATAAGATCGATGCAACGATAGAACCTCCATTTAAAAAAATAAAACGTTTCAAGTTTTTGGTAAACAGAAAATTCATCGTTTTAATGACATAAACGACAAGTATATCCAAATTGATCCAAGTACAAGTACATCCAGATATATCCAAGTATATAAAAATATATTCGATACCTCATCAAAAGTCAAGAATGAAACACAAAAAGTAATCATTCCTTAAAGATTTACAACGTTTAAAGCGATATATCAATCGTAGTCGATTAGCCCAAATGTATTCTACTTGCCACAGCAGCGTCACCTAGCAACAAGACAACCGCCCTAACGTGGTGCTCCTGTTGCCTTCGGGCGGCGTGGGTACCGGTAACCTCATCTCGGTGCCGCCTCCCCGGGGACGACAATCCTATTTAGAGAACAGAATGGTTACCATCGCGCCGTCAAAGTCTGGTGGCTGTCGGGAGAGTCATTTCGACAGTGCCGACTGCACAAGCCTTTATCTGGGAGTTGCATTGTCATTTGTGCATTGTACAGGAGCTTCATTTAATTGAATGATCCACTGATTATGAAGCAAGGCTGATCCTAGAGTTCATTAAATAGGCTAGTGAAAGAGTTTATGAAATCGGAGACCCGACACATTGTAAAACTATCAAACACAATTTACACTGTTGATGAAAGCACCTAATCTTAAAATTATGATTATGATTACAATTGATCTCACAGTGATTGTGTAACGAGCAACTTCCAGAGTAAATGACAAAAGGTTATCCAAAAGTTCGGAGACGATCCCTCAGACATCTTAGATCCCTAAAATTGCCTTTTGGTGAAGTGTGAAAACGGTTTTCAGATCTTCAACATACATATATGTTGTTAGTGGCTGTGTTAAACACAGCACATATAATAGGAGCGATAAGGTAGAAATATAGAGGCATCAACGTCAATTAATGTTGAGGCACGGCAGGAGACTGGTATTAAAATACATGCAGTACTTATTTCTGTTTCGAACTGCCATGCGTTCTAACAAAATCAGGGTATTGCTATACCCGAGAAAAGACAAGCCAACTTTCGATGTGTCTTTTCTGAAACTTATCCACAACCTGTTTAATAGCTTCAATTCTACCTATAGTCACGATAGTAGAAGAAATATAAAAACGAGACAATCACTTAGAAAAAATGCCAAATGACCGAAGAGCAAAGAGGTTGGAGCACCAAAAACCCAGAGGAAAACGGCTCAGGGGAAGACCAAGGCTTAGATGGATGAATGATGTAGAGAAAGATCTACAACTGGGCATCCAATATTGGAGAAGAAAGACGTTGGTTAGGTCTGAGTGGAAGGAGGTCGTGAGGCAGGCCCAAGCCCTAGATGGGCTGTAGCGTCACAGGAATGAGGGTGGATGATGCTGTACCATGCTGGTAGTCCCACCCTTCACCATCTTACCTTATCAACAGCCGATACTTTACCCCCAAAAAATCAATGGCCATCAATTTCGCTAAAACCAACACACACACACACACTAACAAATAAAAGTATGTATTGACGAAAATACCCAACCTCACTGGCATGAAGCGATGTGACGTAACGCATAGCAACACTAAGCAATTACAGGGCGGTATAATTTAAAACCAAGGCGGTCATCGCGGTATCGATAAATATCCCAGATCAATAATCGACTACAAATCCATCCGTTCACCAACTCCAGGCATATGACCCGATCAACTCTAGTAAAATATCGATTGCGTCCAAAGGAAATCGATTCGCGCCACCATGTGTGTGTGTTGCACTAAACTTGAGTTCGGACATTTTGCAATGAGAAATGAATCCATTACCCAGTAGTTTGTTAGAACCACAGTGGCCCGTGGCGGGGAAATGTTTGTTTAATCCAATCGTTCGGCTTAATGGGGGGGTCGGGTTTGTAGAGTCTGTCAATAGGTTCTGAAATCGCTGATTGGTCAGTGGGTCAAATGGTCAGGACGAACTTCAACAACCAGAACTGCCCATTAACTGCACCGAATGTTTTGTCTGTTTTCAAAAAGTAAATCACACATGACTGATGAGACCAGTGTCCTGTCTCACATGACTGATGAGACCAGTGTCCTGCCTCACATGACTGATGAGACCAGTGTCCTGCCTCACATGACTGATGAGACCAGTGTCCTGCAGTAAGTCCCTCATGACTGATGAGACCAGTGTCCTGCAGTAAGTCCCACATGACTGATGAGACCAGTGTCCTGCAGTAAGTCCCACATGACTGAAGAGACCAGTGGCCTGCAGTATGTCCCACATGACTGAAGAGACCAGTGGCCTGCAGTATGTCCCACATGACTGAAGAGACCAGTGTCCTGCAATAAGTCCCACATGACTGAAGAGCCCAGTGTCCTACAGTAGGTCACGTGTACCAAGACCCCCATACCACACGACCACGTCAGAAGGCCTGGTGCTGTCAATAATAACAACCAGCCCCCCTCCCCACAAGACTTTCTTTTCAACATTACGTCACGGCATTATCTGGGTTGGCCTCAAGACAAAAATAACTTATTGGGAATGTGGGTCACGGTGGTTGGTAAAAAAAAGTGTGATTGGGAGGGGAAAAGTGATCTAAACCTGATGATGTTTTTGTTTTTAAACTTCCTGGTACACCTGTACATACCTATAGACTCAATAGGAACTTAACCGTTTTATTATTTATAATTTATAATTATTATAATTTTTACCATCGCGTTTGTTCCTATGGCGGATTAGGGGGGGGGGATTAACTGGTTAAAGCCAGGGGCCCCCAAATTTAGTATATTTTATATAAAGGTGGACAAATGTTTGCATAAATTCCTGAAAAGTTCATAAATTAAATAAATTAATAAAAAAATCTTATCTATTAATCTGATCGCTTTCGGACATGGTTTTATAATTAAAAACTTGTTTTATAAGGCTCAATAATAGAAAATATTGAAGAATATTGTTTATATTTTTTAAATTTACATCTCTCGTCAAGTGCTTTTGGTCTTGTGAAAGAAACTCGGCCTGCGGTGCAAACGTTCACGCGATCGATTCCCGCTGGGGGTATAAAAAAATTATATTTTTCCTTGTCTTTCTTTTAATTGACTTTTGACACTAAATTTTAGGATACCGGCAAGCGGTTATTTCTTCGTATTTGTTTTTTTTTCTATGAATAATCTTTTTGGCTGGGAAGGCCGATCCCGTAGTACACACAAAGTATGAGAACTATTTAGTTACAAGTTACAGTCTTATATTAGCTGCTATCAATCATTTTATTTAAAGGGACGCTGGCTGGATAGGGGCAATAGGGCCCCAGTTTGAATTGCAGCCAGGGGCCCCGTGCAATCTTAATCCGCCCCTGGTTTGTTCCCAATACAAACTTAAAATCTGTCTCCATGCTACCATGTATACGTACATATATCTTCTATCGCCAGAGCCTTCCCATGGTCACGTTCATTATAATGACTTTACTTAATTCAAAGCATTCATTAAAACGTTTCATTGACATTGACAATTGCTTTATAAACAATCCGAAGTTGTGTTGCACTGGAAACCAGGGATCCTCAAAACGGCCATCTATGTCCCCTAATCTCTGACTGCCCACATGGTGAGTCTCTCTTAGTGCAGGTATAATACGAACGGCAGACTATCGTCGTCAAATAATCATGCTTAGAAATGCAAGGCCGGGGGCGTGACGCCATTCAATTAATTCAAACACTCGTCCAGTTCTGTGATCTATTGAATGGCGCAGTCTATCATAGACAACAGAACAAAGGGTCACGGGCTCATGTTTATATTTATAAATAGACTTGCCCCCCCCCCACAATATCTCATCATAAGTGAACGCCATGCTCGAGGTGTTGACATTTTTCTCCTTGACGCCAGCTGACGTCGACGTGAAATGCTCATGACGTCAAAAGGATTCAGGACAATGAAATTTAGGAGTAGCAGACGAATCGAAGAAATGACTTTTTAAAAAAGTCGAAATGTTTTATTTTTTTATTTATTTATTATTATTTTTTTTTGTTCAGACTAAGCCCACGGGTTGGAAAAGGTTGTCGCTCAGGGTAGATAAATAACAAAGTGATTATTTGTGACTTGCCAGTGAAATCTGTCTCAACATTGCCCAGCACATCAATATTGCGCTCACTATGATGACAGTGAAATTGATGTGATGGTTCTTCAGAAAGGAAATTTGAAGAGATAAATCCCAATCATATTGTAGCTTGATAAACAAAGGAATCAACTGATGAGTGGATGGCACCCCGGACTGTGTTCCTGGGGGCCCAGTTTGCCCTATCGGAGAGGACCGCCTCGGGGAGTGTCCCCGAGCTATTAGTTCCTTTCCTTGGGGAGAGGGGGGAAATCCCTAGGACATTTTCCAGGAAGACCTATAAGAATATAGGTCACCATGTAAATATATCAATTACTAGTTTGTGCTGCGGCGCCGTGGCACCTGCGGCGCCCCCTTTTTTAAGGGCGCCTACGGCGCCCAACTTTTTCAAAAGCCCAACTAACTTGTCCTTGTATGATAAATACGTAATATTAAACTTTCTTAAATGTACACAAAGTATTCTATAATGTTTTTTTAAATTTTTTTAATTTTTTATGTCAAAAGCCTAAGTAACTTATCCTTGTATGATAAATACGAAATATTCCTGAAATGTACACAAAGTATGTATATAATATAGGTTGTGCTGCGGTGCCCACTTTTATTTAGGGCGACTACGGCGCCCACTTTTTTCAAAAGCCCAACAAACTTGTCCTTGTATGATAGATATGTAATATTAAACTACCTTAAATGTACACAAAGTAATTTAAAATAGAGGTTGTAGGGCGCCTAAGGCGCCCAATTTTTTTATTTTTTTTTGTCAAAAGCCCAAGTAACTTATCCTTGTATGATAAATACGAAATATTCCTGAAAATTAAACAAAGCATTTATCATATAATTTTTACAGTGCTAATCACCACACGATTTTTAAACTAATTTTAGAAAGCAGCGCACCAAATTACTGCACCAAAAATTACTATTTGAGTCAATCAGCACTGCTTAGAACGCAAAATTAAAAAACAGCAGAGTGATGTCCCTCAGCGTTAGGCGGCAGTGAAAAATGAGCGTAAATATATAATATATGATCTATAGTTATTGTGATAACTTTATGATATTACATAGCCCGATTTTTTTATTGCCATCATGTAATAAAAATTAAACTGTGCATTTGACGGAAGTTGCTGAATTAGAAACATAGCAGCTAGGGCCGAAGACACACACTTGCCAGAAAGTTTAACGACTGTTGGTTTTGACCAAGTGGTGGCATGTTAAACTGGGCACCCTGGTGTGGATTTATACTATTGGCACCCAGTGGTGGCATGTTATACTGGGCACCCTGGTGTGGATTTACACTATTGGCACCCAGTGGTGGCATGTTATACTGGGCACCCTGGTGTGGATTTACACTATTGGCACCCAGTGGTGGCATGTTATACTGGGCACCCTGGTGTGGATTTACACTATTGGCACCCAGTGGTGGCATGTTATACTGGGCACCCTGGTGTGGATTTATACTATTGGCACCCAGTGGTGGCATGTTATACTGGGCACCCTGATTTAGATTTATACAATTGGCACCCAGAGGCGTTATCTTATAATGGGCAACTTGATGTAGATTTATATACTATAGGCACACAGTGGCGTTATGTTATACTGGGCACCCTGATGTAGATATATGCAATTGGCACGCAGAGGCGATTGGGGGATTATTAACAGTTCTCTTTAATAAATATAGGCAAACATAAAATTTATAATTAAAGTGAAAATATTCTGTTGGTGGTTAGATGTTAACAGAAGTGTGAAAATTTAACAAGAGGTAAGTGGAAAGGCCGTCAGGCATAGATAGTGTGTGATCACATGGGACAGGCACCATACTTTTATAGATCATCATCGGCTGGTATGTATCATTGCACAATATTAGTATGTAATACAAACTGACACGGTTGTACAGTTAAGAAAATTTTGGCTGGATGAGGTAAATCTTCTGAATACAGAGATTATTGGCATAGGACTTGGGAGTTCGCCCCAGATTTTTGCTTTTCAACTGCCACTAAATAAAGCCAAAACATTTGCTTTTGTTGCCAGTGGTTTGGGGTTATTCCACGTATTTATGATCACGATCCTAACAGGCAACCCGCAACCCCCAAATACTGGCACATGAAATTTCAATCTCTTTAATCGAAATTCTATCTCACGAGAAAAAAAAATCAAATAAATTATTCCTGAACCCAACCAAGTAGGATTTACGAATTTATCCTTTTAGTTGGATTCGGGTATATTTAAATTCATTCCTTTTTATATAATTCTTCTGGAGATAAATTTCAGATCATAGAGTTTGAAATATATTCGTTCAATTTCATATAATTCTGATAAAGATTAAAATCAGATTAAAGAACTTGAGATTCCGAAAGCAAAATTTAAATAAGGAGTGACTATAAGCTTATCTGACGTGTGCTACATATTGAATATTGATGTATAGTTGTTGGTTTTTTTTTACTTTTAGTTACATGCAACATAATAGGCTGATACGCTTGCAACAGTTAACTGACTTTTGAGAAGCCGACGTATGCTAGAATCAATATTGCAACACTTCCTTAGGAAGTAGGACGTCATTTCATGTGCCAGACACTTGGTGTTGAAATGGTGTTTTGTTGTGGTCACGTGTTGGTAACCCCCCCCCCTGGGCAAAGCTAAGATAAAAGTATGATTTAGTCTCTGAGAACAATAAAACAATGCAATGGACGCTGCAAGGTCGTTAAGAAACAAAATGCAGTATTTTTAAAAAGTAAATATAGTAACCTAGAATTCTGGGCATAGTTAAAAGCAGGTTGCTATGTAAATGGGATGTAACTGTAAAAACATAACGGCATTGATTATCATGAATGGCTTACTTTGATTAAACATGCAACATCCTAGGTCACATTGTATATTTGGCTATAAATCCAATATCAAGCAGATATAAGCACCTCACAACTTATTTTTAAAATCTTTTATTTTATGTCCAATGGGATTAAAGTACACTGGCATGTTTACCTACGTCACCACCCCCCTCCCCCACAAACCTCGGGTTGTATCAGGGGCTTTCATTCTCACACTGCATTAGTCACGTGACGGGCTGCGCAACATTTGCTGACCGAGTGGGGAAATACAATTAGCATAAAGGCCACCTCAAACACAGTGCGTATTGAGCAATTTCACGGTGGGGGGCGGGGGATATCAGTTTTCAATATTTCCGTGACAAGTTCGATAACCGTCAATGCCATTGTATATGATGATGAAGTAGATGTTCTACATTGATTCTACAACAACTCTCGAGAAATCTGAACACGAAACAAATATTTACATGGCCCTGCCAGTGTTTGTCATAAAAACTAACAACAAGATGGTCTTTGAATCTGTGTTCTTTGTTATCTATTGCAGACGCTCCATCTATACAGAAAATTAATGCGTCCCACGCTTATCCATGGCTTATGTCTAGTCTTGAATTTGTAATAGAATTTTAAACGCGGATAGTGTGTTGGCTTTCCTGTTGTGATCAGGCAACCCATTCCTCGCCTAAATTCCAGACGAGAATACTGAGAAGAACAAGAATTTGTATGAGTTTTCTTGCATACGGAATGAGAAAAGTGATTTAATCCTTATGCATGCCTGCGGGTTATATTATATTACCTTTGTGTGTTATTTCCAAGTTAGTATTGATTGGCTTTTGTAATATTACTACTTTGGTCTTCTATCATCTAGTGTTTCAATTTTAAATCGTCTTCAGTTAAACAGATAAACGCTCGCAAATAGGAGATGATCGATCGTTGATTGAACTGACATGTCATAACATCTACCAGGTGCTCCTTCACTTGCTACCTCATTCACAACAGCCTGACTTAAAAATAACGGCTCTACGGGGTTAGATAGACCTAGCCCGAAATTCGAGACACATTCTGGGTCACGTGTGTCCCCAAATGCATGAGGTGCGGCAATCTCGACATTATTGTGCCGACGAAGTGTCCTCAAGTGGACCAATAGTTATAAATCCTAACAATAAGGACCCCTGTTACCTGATCTCTCCGGGAGCTTCAAACACTTGCTTATCAATCAAGGGTCAGAGGTTAGATCTTGGCTATAAATAGCACTTGTTTTCTACGGTAATATGGGATTGGAAAGGGCAATAATAGTTTTTTTTAAAAATAAGATACGAAACTAAAGTAGCTATGCCGATTAGCACCCATGTATACAGAGGTAAATAACGGTAACACCACAAGAATAACTGTGGTTATTATTTAGCGTGTTTTTAAAATCGATTTTACATGAGTATAATGTAAAAATTCTGGTTCAATCAAGTATATTATAGTGGCTAAGGATGTGGCCCACGAACTGTAAAGCTAATTTTTTACTCGCAATCTCCTGAAATGTCTTTAACAAAAACATATCGAGGTGTCATTTGTGGTGTTTTTTCACGCGTCGGTGTTATTTCTATGTGCCATCGAATGTTTTGATAAACAAAATATCAAAGATGACATCAATCTAATGTCTTGATGTTTTCTAGCCGCGGGTCATAAGGAGAGAAAGGAAACCGACGAGGGCAGGTCTCGCTAGCGAAACATCAATAGAGATGAAGCCGTGTGGTGGAGATAGAGACGAAATCTCGATGTTATTGATACAGGGTTAACGTGGCGGCATCCGTTCTAAACCTGACGTTATGACGGATATATGTCCATGTCTGGACACTTGTGCGTGTGTAACTATGTTTTGGAAGTTTGAAAGTGCCATGCGTTTTCTCAAGTTGTTAGAAATGTTTGTAAAGCGCGGTGAGCCCAGCAGCAGTCTGGGATACTGAGCTATAAGTGTACGTACAAAATAAATAAATGTTTGGGCAGCATGTCTAATGTAGCCAGTGGCGTAGCTAAAGATTTGTATGTATTTGGTGGCCCAGGGGGGTGGCCTATTTGGGGCCCTACATACACAACGGTGGCGTAATATTTAATGTTTAAAAAAAATTCGGACACTCATTTGGGGGTCACCCTCAAGTGGTGGACGCGGGGGGGGGTACTTTCGAATTTGGACCCCCCTCCCTCTCCCCTGCCTACGCCACTGAGTGTACCTCATTCATTCTATTCGGCATGGATCCATCAGTGGAAGAATTTTAACTTGTAGAATCCCCCGCTTACAATGTCGAGAACCTCTGGCCTAGACAGCGAGATCTTACCTGGGACACGAACATCGCTAAGGTAATCGCTGGGTTTGTTTATCTGGCACGACCGCGTGAGGAGAGGGAACTCTAGTCATGATATGATTAATAAGATTATATTTAGCGCAGTAATCATAGCCATGAGAGATGAAGAAAAAAATGTCTTTCTTATTCCTCTCTCTTCTAGAAATACATTAAAACTATGGGCAAATGCAAACAAAATTACAATTCATCTGATTTTGTACAGTGAGACATTGATGCAGTGATGGGGAGGAAACTCTACTCCCGTCAGGAATATAAAGGGCCGACATTTTCTTCATTAGTAAAATATTCATGACTTTATAAACATTATAGTATTTTTTTTTCATTTTTCACAAAAGGAATCAGGCATTTTTCACTTTTTGAGACTAACTGAATGCTTTCCTTTCATTTGTAAAAAAAAACGTTTATTTTCGAGAAATCGTAATTTTTATTATTTTATTATATAATAAAAGGCAAGTTTCTGTCCCGTCATCTATAGCGATTGGTCCCTCAAACACATGACATACAGCCAATCATATTGAAAACGTTTACGCGGACGTTCAAAACGAGTTATTTTTGGTGCAGTATTTTTTCCAAGACTTTATTTTGAGTTATGCGCGTTGGGATTTATAGTCAAAAGCTCTGTTTTTACAAGTTATTTATTTTAACTATAATGAATAGTATTTTTGACGTGATGCAATAATATGTAAAGCCGGTCGAGACGGCTATTGGAGGGGAATTACAACATGCCACCGAACGGTGGCGGAACGGAACGTCCTTGGACGGGCTTTGTTGCTCGTTAATAAAGAACAAGTGATACATTTTACCTCACATCCGAAAAAAATTTTGTATACACTTTTTTCGGAGAATTTTTTAAATGAAATATAGCTTTTAAATAATCTGGGGGCGAACGTAATTCGTTCCCAATTCCCTTTCATCAATTTTCACTCTACATCTTTGTTTCAGATCGGTTCCACTAACTAATAACATTTAATTAGATATCTGCTGAAATTGTTTTGTACTACTAAGTTATACCTTGTAACACGTAAGAGGCAGTTATTAAATCCCTTATATTAACTTCACCGCCAACTCGTTCGTCGTCTTGGCTCGTTCGTAGTCCGCCCGCGGAAAAACAAAAGTCGAAAATGACCCACTTCCAGTAAAGCCATCGAGCTGAATTTTGGCACACGGGCCCGTGTCACCTCATAATGCATCGTATCAAAATTTCAGATCGATCGAACGTACCGTAATTAAATTAATGCATTTTTAGTTTATCTATATAAATCTCTATTTATAACGTTTAGTAGTCGTCTGCTAGAGTTTTGACCTAGTTTTAAAGCCAAGGGAGATAATGCCCGCCCGCGGAAAAACAAAAGTTGACACATGTTAAATGATTTTCGCGTTGGAACATAATCAATACTTTAAGTTATGTCTCATATATAAGGGATTTATAGTCAAAAACTTTGTTTTTACGGGGTTGTTTTATTTTTAAATCCCTTATATAAACTTCACCGCCGTCTCATTCGTCGTCCGTCCCTCAACCGCGACGCCCGTCGTTCGTCCCGCCCGCGGAAAAAACAAAAGTCGAAAATTACCCACTTCCAGTGAAGCCATCGAGGTGAAATTTGGCACACGGACCCGTTTCACCTAACAATGCATCGTATCAAAATTTCAGATCGATCGAACGTACCGTAATTAAATTAATACATTTTTAGTTTATATATATAAATCACTATTTAGAATGTTTAGTCGTCGTCTGCTAGAGTTTTGACCTAGTTTTAAAGCCAAGGGAGATAATTTCGGTTTCAGTCTGTAAATGTTTGTCACTTTTGAACATATATTATATATTTACGCTCAATTATCGCTGATGCCTAACGCTAAGGGACATCACTCTGCTTTTTTAAAATTTTGTGTTGTGTACCGGCCTGTCATTCAGCGACTCTCAAAGGGCAGCACAGGACCGGGACACATGGCGTGTGTTAGTGAGCAGTTCACGATGGTGCCCCAACGACCCAACAACGGGTTAAGGGATAGTTTAGTTCAGTTCAGTTGTAAGCAGTGCAGATTTACTCAAATAGTTATTTTTTGGTGCAGTAATTTGGTGCGCTGCTTTCTAAAATTAGTTTAAAAAATCGTGTGGTGATTAGCACTGTGAAAAATACAACCTCTATTTTAAATTACTTTGTGTAAATTTAAGGTAGTTTAAAAATTACGTATCTATCATACAAAGACAAGTTTGTTGGGCTTTTGAAAAAAGTGGGCGCCTTAGGCGCCCTAAATAAAAGTGCGCGCCGCAGCACAACCTATATTATATACATACTTTGTGAACATTTTAGGAATATTTCGTATTTATCATACAAGGATAAGTTACTTCCGCTTTTGACATAAAACATTAAACCAAAAAAAAATTTAAATATTACGTATATATCATACAAGGACCAGTTAGGGGGCTTTTGAAAAAGGTGGGCGCCTTAGGCGCCCTTAAAAAGGCGGGGCGCCGCAGGCGCCACGGCGCCGCAAAACAAACTAGTAATCAATACTTTTAGTTATGTCTCATATATAAGGGATTTATAGTCAAAAACTTTGTTTTTACGGGGTTTAATTATCTTTTATCGTCAGTGTGTGCACCTTACAGCCATTGCCATTCAAACATTCAAAGCGGTCAATGTGTTTTATTGCATACCTCACGCGTAGCCTCTAAATCGCGGCTCTACTGAAACACACAAAAATAAAAAATGGGTGTAGTTCTTTGTATTGTTAATGGGTAATTTTCAGGGGTAAAGAGTGTAATTGGTGTGAGCGTACCTACTCCCACGTCAGCGGGACTGGGGGCAGTGAGCGTCTAACAAAATAAGAAGTGGGTCCGGTCCAAATAAGCGTGTCAGTAAATATTTAACTCCAAGATCACTGGGACCATCACATAATATGGTACTATCAGCTGACCATGACTACATCAGGTGGGTCAAACACACAACGTGACAATGGGGCCCATCACAATATATGACAATACTAATACCCGACATGGGGCCCATCACACTCTATGACAATACTAATACCCGACATGGGGCCCATCACACATCATGTAAACACCAGATGACGACATCGGTCTATCACTTCCACAAATGATACTTGCCACTTTAATTGATTTTTATTGTGGTTAAGAATTTAGGGCGCTGGCTCATCAATCGTCAGCAAATCTTATCAGCGTTTAAGTTTTAAAAAAAACATCATCAGTCAAATTGTTGAGAATGTTTTGTTGACATAGAAAGATTACAGGAAAATATTTGAGTATTTGTGGGGTGGTGGAGGGGGGATAAACGATGACGTAGTTGAGATGCAAGGGGCTACAATCCACGATATTTTTAAAAATTGCAACGAAAGTCACTGTTTATTAAGACAATTCCGAAGAAGCAGGAGTTGTTAAAAGAGTCCATTCAGTCAACTAAACCACATCCCCCATCAGTCTGACCCCAGTAGGTAAGTAAACCACATCCCCCATCAGTCTGACCCCAGTAGGTCAAGTAAACCCCATCCCCCGTCAGTCTGACCCCAGTATGTCAAGTGAACCACATCCCCCATCAGTATGACCCCAGTAGGTCAAGTGAACCACATCCCCCATCAGTCTGACCCCAGTATGTCAAGTGAACCACATCCCCCATCAGTCGGATCCCAGTATGTCAAGTGAACCACACCCCCCATCAGTCGTACCCCAGTATGTCAAGTGAACCACATCCCCCATCAGTCTGACCCCAGTATGTCAAGTGAACCACATCCCCCATCAGTCTGACCCCAGTATGTCAAGTGAACCACATCCCCCGTCAGTCTGACCCCAGTAGGTCAAGTAAACCACATCCCCATCAGTCGGAACCCAGCCTGTAAAGATGTGTACAGTGCCCCCCCCCAGCTAGTAAGACTTGTCTAGCCACCGCTACAGTACTCGCCTCCAATCAAAGTGTGAGCGAGACATGGAGGGGGGGGGGCGAGGTCGGCCTAACAATGTTTGAGTAGCGTCTGACCCTCTGTCAGAATCCAAGATATTTACGAGGAAACAATCGCGAGAGACGGTGCTACACTCGTTCAGTACCAGAGACTGTTGCGCAAACCCCCCCCCCTCAAATCACCCTGACACATATAGACACAGCGCAGAGGTGCCCCAGTATAATGAGAATAATATTTTAAAAAACGTAAAAACAAATTAATAGATTAGTTTGTCGGTGAAATAAATAAATGGTTAGAATAAATGAGGAAAAGATTACGATTTTGATGAGAAAAAAAAATAAGTGCCATCAATACATTCCTTATGGAAGAAAGAGTGACGTCAGAAAACTGCTTTTACATATCAAAATACAAAATACACAAACAAATTGTGCAATTAAAACAATAAATTTGAGCTTTATTTTAAACTAAAACGACAATAGACGTTTCGGCTAATGCCTTCATCAGTACAATAACATAAAATAGGTACTTACATATATTTAAATTCTTAAAACATGTTATATCATAAAATAATTTAAAATATTCATGTAAAATAAAATGAAAGGAAAAACAAAAACAAACAAGGACACAGGATGTTGGAAAAAGGAGGAAGTATCTAAAGTTACAGTTAAAACCACAACGGGAAAAAGATTCCGCAGTTAGGTAAATTGTGAATTTGGTTAATTCCATATGGAGCCAACGTACCAAATCGTTTTATAAGTTTATTTTCCATGTGGATCCTATCATGGGTATTGTTTGTATATAAAATACCAGCAACTGCAACATCTGAAATACCGTCATGGTCAACACTGTTAAAATGTTTAGGTACAGGACATTGAGCCTGTTTATTAATATTATACAGGTGTTCTCGAAACCGATCTCCAAGACGACGACCTGTCTCACCCACGTAAATTTACTTCAACCATCCATAGGAGTGCTGTCAATTTTTTGGACATTCAAATTAAATTAAAAGAAAACAAAATATCAACATCAATATTTTACAAGTCTACAGACAGCCATAGTTTCCTTATGTACACATCGTCCCATCCTCAATCATGTAAGAACGCTATTCCATTTTCGCAACTATTGAGACTTAAAAGACTCTGCAGTGATGAAGCAGACTTTTTAGAGAAAAGTCATGAAATGCTGAATTTTTTTCGAAGGAGGTCATACCCGGAAACAGTTTTAATATCCGCTATCAATCGAATTAAAGGCATGACCAGACAGGAGACATTTACATCATCTGGTTCTGATCAATGTGATCGATCCAAATTTATTTTAACTTTTCATCCCCATAATTTTATAGCCCGCCAGGTAATTCTCAAAAACCGACCAATCCTCATGGCTGACCCTCTAACTCAGCAAGTCTTCAAAAAACCTCCTCTTTTTGCTTTCCGGAGAGATAGAAGCCTGAGAGATATACTAGTAAGAAGTCACCTTCACACAATGAAAACACATATTGGAACAAAAGGTTGCAACCGTAACCGTTGCAATACTTGTCCCTATGTGATTGAAATTAACCAGGTTTCTTTCCCTCTTGAAAACTTCATAATAAAAGATGGATTCACTTGCACTAGTCGCAACGTGATTTATGCAATTCTTTGCAAGAGGTGTAATATAATTTACGTGGGTGAGACAGGTCGTCGTCTTGGAGATCGGTTTCGAGAACACCTGTATAATATTAATAAACAGGCTCAATGTCCTGTATCTAAACATTTTAACAGTGTTGACCATGACGGTATTTCAGATTTTGCAGTTGCTGGTATTTTATATACAAACAATACCCATGATAGGATCCACATGGAAAATAAACTTATAAAACGATTTGGTACGTTGGCTCCATATGGAATTAACCAAATTCACAATTTTACCTAACTGCAGAATCTTTTTCCCGTTGTGGTTTTAACTGTAACTTTAGATACTTCCTCCTTTTTCCATACATCCTGTGTCCTTGTTTGTTTTTGTTTTTCCTTTCATTTTATTTTACATGAATATTTTAAATTATTTTATGATATAACATGTTTTAAGAATTTAAATATATGTAAGTACCTATTTTATGTTATTGTACTGATGAAGGCATTAGCCGAAACGTCTATTGTCGTTTTAGTTTAAAATAAAGCTCAAATTTATTGTTTTAATTGCACAATTTGTTTGTGTATTTTGTATTTTATTTAAAAGCTTTATCGCAGTCCCATTCTGTATGATATTTTACATATCAACAACACACATAAATAAAAAATTCGATAAGCCAGTTTTATCCAAGGTAAAAAAAAATGTGGTTACATTCTTTTAAAGCAGTGTTATCGGTTATCGTGGCCTTTCTTCAAAATAAACAAGTGTTCCGGCTACATTCCTGCAATATAAACAAGTCTTAGTATTACTGGGGAACTACTTAAATACTGATATCTTACGCGTCCCTCAGGGAATCTAAAGATAGATTTATCGTCAGTTTGGACTTGAGGTATATAGGTATAGCCCAGGTTCAGTCTGTTGACTTTTGACAAACATTGGCGTATGTCTAAAACGTGACCTATATTTATCGTTGGCCCTACCAGCTGCCAGGTATGCGGACTCCAATATCCCAACTCCAAACTATCTACAGCGGCTGTAAATAGGTTCAAAAAAGTTCACTTACAGTATATATATATATATATATATATATATATATATATATATATGAATGCGTGTGTGTATGTGTGTGTGTGCGTATGTGTGTGTATGTGCGTATGTGTGTAAAGTATCGCCCCCCCCTCCGCAAAAGAAAAGTTTTCTGGTTAACTACAAAGGTTAATAAATAGAGGTGAACCGGATTCAATTTTTTAAAATCCGGCTTCAGCCGGATTTGCCGGATTTATGAAGTGAGATCCGGCGGATGACGGAGCCGGATTTGCAATTAAAAAACAAAATCTTATCTCATCTTCTTATCTTATCTATACAGACGCTCCTTCTATGCAGAAGATAATTGCGTCCACAGACCATGACAGATGATCTGTTGGCAAGTGATGCAGCGTTCACGAACTACATCACTTGACTTTGGTGAGTGGAGTCACTCGACTGTTCATTACTATAGACATGACAATGATGACATAAACTCATATTGAATCATTGAAATGTAAAATAATTACATTAGAAAAAGTTCCAATAGTTCAAGATGAAAAACATTACATAAGCACATAATGCTAATTTAGTCATTTTAATTTTTAGTTTTTAGTTTCAGTTTTTAGTTTTCACATTGTTTTCGGTTGGCAAATTGATAGCTCAGTTACAACTTGCATCAACAGTGACAGTTTATTGTTGTTGCGCGAATTGTTCACCGAATGGTAGCAACTGCCGTACTCACACACTTTAGTATCGCGCGGTTTGCATTCATTAATACATGCTGCGCATGCGCGATCAATGTTCCTTCTAAAGTTCATTGGTCCGTGTGCAAGGTAAAAATCTCATGTGCAAATTGCACAGAAACCATTTTTGGTGCTATATTTTACAAAATGTATTGGTCGGAAGATCTAAACTGCTTCTCGGCGTCAGTCAGATATCTGCGCGGCTGCGGAGCCGCACAGCTTAAAGGGAACATTGCGCTGCGCCATAAATGACGTCACGCACCTGTCACACAATTCTGATTAGTGGCGAGGGGGAGGGTTTGTTGTTTTCAACTGTGTCGTCACATCTAAGCACGCAAGTTTAAATAAAAGTTCAACTTAAATATTTAATTGCTAACAATTTATTGAATGACGTTTTAAATGGCTTATCACGTGTTACGAAATTAGAGTGCAGCCTTACACTTAACTAAATACACACTTAAAAATAAAAATAAAGTGTTTTGAAAAAGGCTCACTTTTAAATAAGAAATACGGCTTTTATTGGGGGGGGGGAGGGGCGAAACTTTATGACGTCATATGTTAGGGGGAGACCAACTTTTGTTTCTACGACGTCCGACCTGGGAGGGGGGGGTGTAGATCGACCAAAATCACGTGACGTCATTTATGGACGACCCCATACAAGTTCTAGCACGCGGGTCGTATTCCAAACAATGGTCGTATACTGAGCAAAATGTTTCGCGTCCAAACAGGACGTATACCGAGTTGGACTTATACCAAAGCAGACACATACCGACGTACCACTGTATTCTAGTCCCACAAACTCGTGAATGAAAGCAAGTACAGTAACATGTTATAGCAACTTACCCGCCCCTTATGGCACTCCACTAAACCTACGCGTCATTGGTAAGAAATGATGAGCGTCATACTAAAGCTAACGTTAGATGTGATCAAGTTAAGGTTCAGAAATTCTTTAAAAAAATTATGGGGGCCTAAAATCTGGGCAGTTAAAAATTGCAAGTAAAATTTTGTTGCTATTTTTAAAATATAAAATATGACTGATAAATATTTTACTACTTAAGGTCCGTCAATTATCCGAAAAGCCACACAAAAAAAGAAGTAACAAACAAAAAAATAAATAAATAAAATAAAATAAAATAAAAATAAAAACACAAAGAAAAATACAAAGGCAGAGATATCATATAACATATCGACGCAATGGTGCACGCTTGGCATTTCTATATCAGCGGCAACAAGCCAGCTAGCATTAACAAAGTACATTTTAGATTGGACTGGGTCATGAATCAACAGCCACAAGGTTATGTGACGACCCAGCCTGGCATTTCCTCGATAAAGGTCAAGGGAGCATATTAAATGTCGGGCAACATGATTTCGTGGTCAGTTTTACTTTGAAAGTCCAGGGGTTGGTCAGACAATGAAACACTGAATGTATCAGGCCACCTCGTTTGATGTCACGTTGATACTTTAATGTATACAGTTGAACTGTTCGATGCGCTTTGGATTGATATATCTCGCGAAGGTCCATTGTACAATTGTAGACAGTTGAACTGTTCGATGTGCTTTGGATTAATCTATCTCGCGAAGACCCATTGTCAGTGGACTTGTATGCTGAGCCGGGGTGACGCCGAGGTTGTAGCAAGTCGAAATTTAACTCACCCTTTCTTAGTGAGTTAAATTTCGTGGAAGGCACCTTATACGGTGTTTCTGGGTGCCCCCCCTCAGAGAGGACGGCCCCGGGATGCACCCTAGCCATTGGTTCCTTATGAGGAGAGGGGGGGGGCAAAGCTGATAGGAAAATTTCCCGGGAAGACCTATAAGAGCTTAAGGCTCAAGACTTTTGACGCCATTCCTGGTGTAGTATCAAGAACCTGTTGCTAAACTTGCGATTTTCCACGGTTATTTAATTGGCCGTGCCAACCTCTAAATAATAATCGTCAGGTTCAGTAGAGCCCAGCACATGACACAAGTAGTCCAGGTGTAAGACAAAGCTTTCAGTTTAAGAGAATGACTTCAAGCTTTCCAGAAAATGTAAGCTAGCAGTGTTTAATTTGATAAATTTGTTAATATATTGGATCGCTCCACGTCACTAATATTGTATCAGTAAGTGTCTTACTAGGTC
This sequence comes from Ampullaceana balthica, assembly GCA_944989445.1. NCBI lineage: Eukaryota > Metazoa > Mollusca > Gastropoda > Lymnaeidae > Ampullaceana > Ampullaceana balthica. The sequence goes on from CALYLW010000018.1 coordinate 2,114,723, forward strand.
TCCAAAACTATTTCTTTACAACAATTAACCTCTCAATCGCCCAATGAACTTCGACGTTAACCAAATATTTCTGTTGTGCCGAGCTCTGTGTCCGGCGTTGACGGCCTAGTCTCCGGCCACCCTGGTGGGTATGACGCGAGCTTTGGGTCCAGCAAATTCACGCAATCGATGACAGGGGCTTTTATAGATTTCAGCTAAAGACACATAATAGACAGGACAAGCAGCCAGGGATTGGAACGACTGTTGCTTTCTTCGCAGGGGACACAACTGGGGGGTGGGGTGGTGGAAGGGGGGGAGGGGTGACGCCATTCGTTTCGACATAAAGATCTCAGCAATTGTTTGAGTGAAGTTGAATAAGCAGAGACATTTAAGGAGAACCAAGAAGAAAAAAAAGGGGGGGGGTAAACATGCTTATCTTTATCAAATTATATTTTTTTTTAAACAAACAATTAAACGATATTTATTTTATTTTCTTTTTTTTCACTCAAAAATACAAATTCAATTTTGAATGTCCTTGATATTGACACGGCGTATAAACCAAGTAAAATTGTGCGTGATATGGCTGGGTTTATTTAAACAATTTGTGTATGTCATCTGTACGAGGACCCTCAAACTCGTGGCCCGCATACCAACTGTTTGTCTCGTGGTACAAGACTTACACATTATGGTACACGAGACACTCAGTGCAAGTATTGAGACCAAAACTGAGCATTTGACGGGAGAGGACGATGAGGCGGTACACGACAAATATGCGTTTCAATTGGAATGCGGGCTTAAACAGAAACGTATCGTTTGCCGTGATTTGATTTTATGAAATGTATCTTTTGCCATGGTCCTAACATCCACAGCTTTGTTGGTAATCCCTTATTTTAGCGCATTTTATATTTCAAGTCATCAAAAAAAAACACATTTTTTTAAACTTACCTCATTAATTATTGTTATGAAATCTATTTTAAAATTAAAACATTCTTTTTTGTTGAAATAAAATTACTATTTTACGATTCGTACGAAATAAAAATGTGTATATTTCACTATCTTCTGTGACTAACGGCGCCATTGTTGTTGTTGGAAGTCTGCTTTTAAAAACCTTTTTCTAAGTTAAAAACCCCTTTAAACTCAACAAAACACACGAAAAACTAATTGTAAAGCATTATATAGTTTTTTTATTTCTGATTTAAGTGTTTAAATTATTAAAAGTAAGTTGTTTTGTTCTAAAAATTTAAAATGCGCTAAAATAAGGGATTACCGCTTTGTTTAGGCGATCTGAACTAGAGCATCTGTTGCAAGTTGTCTGTTGCAAGTTATTAGTGCTGACGTCTTGCGTGTCCGCGAGAAGGACACTGTCCAGCAGGGGGACGTGCCGTTATGAGAAAGACGATTTGTCACATGACACGTGAACATTTAATCTCAAGAATAATTGACTTGGATGTGGGGGAGACTGGAGTAATATTGAAATATACACAGCAGATGAGTCGTCAACTATGGGTGACAGACAGAGAGAGAGAGAGAGAGAGAGAGAGAGAGAGAGAGAGAGAGAGAGAGAGAGAGAGAGAGAGAGAGGCGGTGATAAGGATGAGGTAGCAGATGTCACCGCTGATACAACGACAGCAACAATAACAAATGTTGGAATACCTATTAAAATTTGACCGATTTTAAATGCTTTTCTTCTCGTTCATTCGTGTTGGGGATAATGTGTGACTATGTGTTCAATTACTTTTAATGAAACCTTGAAATTTAAAATGCAACTTGTGTGTCTTGGTGGCGGAGGGGTCGGGGGGGGGGCATTTAAAAAAAAACTGTACAAAGAAATGCATCATCTACGTTTGGGGAACGACCGATTGCCTCTAAACTCTAAACTGTTTGAGAAAGAAAATGCTCTTTGTTTGACTACAATGTAATGTCTAGAGTGAGATGAGTGATTGCCTGTACCGTCATTGTCACACCAACATCCCCCCCGCACACACTCCCCAGGCCCATGATATATGGGACGGGCCGTCAGCTAGAACAAAGAACTTTGACAACAAACATAAGTTTACCGTCTGGTGCGCTGTCTGCCTTATGGCTGTTGCTGGTACCTTCCATCTTGACCGCCTACGAACTGGCCTTGCACTAGTGGACAGTCTAAACTCCTGCACTAGTGGACAGTCCAAACTCCTGCACCAGTGGACAGTCACAACGCCTCCAGCTGACGCCTCTAGAGCACTGGCGACACACAGTTCACTGGACGCTCTAACTGTAATTACAAGTAGTCCATCGGGCGAGACGGTGGGGTCGATGTTCAACAATAGATCACAACCTTGTCATGAGGACCAAGAGTTTACGCGGCGAGAAAAAGTTCCGTCTTTGAAGTTCCACAGGGTGGCAAGAGAGACTGTGACCAGACCTTTATTTACTTTATAAGAGGTAAACAAATCTATCAAGATTTCATGAGGTTTTAGGGGGGGGGGTTACCACTGAATAAGAAAATAATTAGATGTTGAAAACGCCTTAGTGCTATAAACAAGTAAGTACAGGGCTGTACACAGATTTTACGACCGCATGAAACTGTCAAAATGTAACTTTAACGGTTAAGTCATTATATAACGGAAACACTTTGATACGCAAAGCAACAAATAATCGATTTATATTATTAAACGTTTTCAGTCAGCAAATGGACTCAAATGGACTCCGCTTTAAATTTTAAAGTACTTTAAAGAGAGAGAAGTACTTGAAGAGTAACAAGTCAAAATGAAAATTTAACAAAGACAGAAGTCATGACGTACATAGTTTGAACAAAAGAAAAGCCTACTTCCAACTTAAGATTTCATCAAGAATTCGAATCAAACCAATAAAACTAGTTACCGGCGTCTTTACTGTAGGCGAGCGAGCCACCACTAAACCTGGACCAACCCTCACAAGACAACACGTATATGAAAATAGCTCTCACGGGGCCTGCAGAAACCAATACGTTCACAGCGCCACACAACCACACGGTGGAAAATATAAGCAAACCAAACTTATTTATCGCAAAAATTCCTAGCCTGCCCTGATGAGAAGATATCTGAAATATTTCATCCAACGGATACGAAGTCCTCAGCACGAGCCTTGCAGGCACTCAGTCATCCCAAAGTGTTCTCACCGTCACAATGAATCGACAGCCGAAACGACGTCATAAATCTCTCCACACTACTTCCAATGTATCCTTCAAGCGTTGTTTTGCATTTTAAGAACATTTTCACACTCATGGAGTTGTATACATAGTTGTTACTTCTTACAATTACAGCATAGTCTTCAAAAGCGATCACAAATATATTATTGGCTGTTAAATCTTAGTTCATTTAAAATTGATTTTTATAAAGCCTTGACATATTTTTTTTCTTTAAGCTTAAAAATGTAATTGCTTCCAATATTTTAATCTATTAGCTACTTAAGACTTCTTTATAGTGTGTGTTAACTTCACTGAACGTTCGCTTTCCTTCGTATAATCGCTAGCTTTCTATGAGAACAATATTGCATGACTCAAGCATCAGTTAATACCCAGAAAGTCAAAAGACGTTTAACTTTCTTACACCCCCACCCCCTAAAATCGTACAGTCTCCCTGTACAGTGCAGGACGCGATAGTTCCCTACCCTCCATTCCTCCCTGTACAGTGCAGGACGCGATAGTTCCCTACCCTCCATTCCTCCCTGTACCGTGAAGGACGCGATAGTTCCTCCCTGTACAGTGCAGGACGCGATAGTTCCCACCATTCCTCACCTCCCCTACACAGGACGTGACGTTGTGGGACACATAATTTGATGTGCAGTTGTTCTTATAAATGTTCTGTGCTGCAAGAGCTTGAAGAGTTGGATGAAAGAACTTAAGCGGGGGTGGAGCGGGGGGCCTATTGGAACCAAAGGTGGTCTCTTGATTTACGTAGTAGCGTAAATGTCGGGGGCCCAAATAAATGCTTTAAATTATCTTATCTTATCGATACAGACGCTCCTTCTATGCAGAAGATGACAGATGATCTGTTGGCAAGTGATGCAGCATTCACAGGCCACGGCTTTGTGGGTTCCACGCATTACCCAGCCGCCTAACACTACAGTTAGGTACCCATTCGGAGCGGGGTGACTCAGGGACGCCCTAGGCCCCGGGAACAAACCCGGATTCGAACCCGTGACCATCGGTACGACAGTCCAGTGCGCTGCCACTCGACCACCGCGTCCCCATTACAAACGAGTAGCGGCAGTAGCGGTTGTTACAAAATGTAAGTCGCATGACCCACCCTGTATAAATTATTTTTAGTAGCTTGCAAAGTTCATTCTAATAATTTAAGTTTAATAACGCTCTTTGTGGTTCAATCCATAGCTGGGTTTCTATTTTTAATTAAATGTCACAGCTCAAAGACCGACACCTTAGACTTCGTCCATGATAGAAACATATTTTGTATTCTTCTCTTATATTATATGATGTTACAGTTAAAACGTGTATGTACAACTGCTGATAAAATTGATTAGTTTATTTGTGAATCACATTACGTGGCGTCTACCCTTGACATTTCTAATACGCCAGAGTTTGATTGTATTATTTCCTCCACAATGTATCCCATGATGCAGATAACCAGACAGTGTTTCTTTATTTGTTCAGCCTCAAACAATCTAACCGTTCAGTGGCTATACCACGCCCCACGTTCATGTTACCTACCGGTCAATACTGCCGCAAGGAGGACAAGGCAAGTCAGGGTTTGTGTTGAACTATCTCTTCAAATAACAGTTTCAAATGTGAAGGTTGTTGTCCTCCACCAAAGTGGCCCTCAAAAAGATACGTCTTCAAGACACAGACAAAATTTGCGCACACACAAAAGTATATTAAGATTTATTATTTTTATTTTAACATTTGACAGCACTTTCTCTATTTTCAATTTTCACAAGCAAAAATGAGATTTTTTTAAATATGACGTCATGTAATTTGAAGTATGTAATTATCTTGACAAGTGTCCCCAAAACTGCTGAGTGCGGCGACCAGTGAAGAGGTCGTGACGATTTCACCAAGAACATTGTCATATTTCTTAATAATTGATTATATTATTTGACAGTTATTATTTTCGCTCTGCGGTGCAGCACATTCGTGCGAGCTCACCATTATTTGAGGAGACTGCGCTTGGTGAAACACATGGTTATAAATGTGGCTGTATTTTAGACTCTGCTTAAGACAAAATTTGATCAAGACTGTGTTGATCTTGTTTCTTTCTTTTCAAGCGTCCGCTGTGCAACCGGGTTAACATTTCTACTGAATACCGAGACCACATCAGACCACAGCGGACAAGAGCGCCAGGATAAAATAGTTCTACTCTACACTGAGACCACAGCGACAGGATAAATTATTTCTTGTACAAGGTGTATTCTTTTCTATTTTTATTTTAGTTATCAATATCATTAAGTTCTGCTCGCGAAAAGCTGGAAAAGAAAGCCACAGTTGGTGTCATACATTGCATACAATTACAGTTAGTGTCTACTGTCAGAGTCAGAACATAGCGACGGCCATCCAGTTATTTATTATGGCTGATAAAATACAGCGGAGATACAAAATATAATCATCATTTTCGAATAATCTGTCACAAAGTAAGAGGGAGAGAAATTATAAATCTTGTGGAAAACATTTGATGCTAAACAAGACCTAGACATATTTTTGAAAGTTATAAACATAAAATATATTTAGTGCTAATTCAAAGACAAATTGTGCTATACATTAGATTCCTTTATTGCAAATTCGTTATTGCTAATATAAAAAGTAAGTTCTGGAAAATGGAGTAAACTATTCTCATTTCTTAAACTTTAATTGAGGTCCAAGGAGAAACTTATTTCGAACTACAAGCATAGCCACGGATCTATATTCAGATTTAACAAGACATGACGTGTCCTGCTAAACAAGACATGATGTGTCCTGCTAAACAAGACATGATGTGTCCTGCTAAACAAGACATGATGTGTCCTGCTAAACAAGACATGATGTGTCCTGCTAAACAAGACATGGTGTGTCCTGCTAAACAAGACATGATGTGTCCTGCTAAACAAGACATGATGTGTCCTGCTAAACAAGACATGATGTGTCCTGCTAAACAAGACATGATGTGTCCTGCTAAACAAGACATGATGTGTCCTGCTAAACAAGACATGATGTGTCCTGCTAAACAAGACATGATGTGTCCTGCTGAACAAGACATGATGTGTCCTGCTAAACAAGACATGACGTGTCCTGCTAAACAAGACATGACGTGTCCTGCTAAACAAGACATGATGTGTCCTCCTAAACAAGACATGGTGTGTCCTGCTAAACAAGACATGATGTGTCCTGCTAAACAAGACATGATGTGTCCTGCTAAACAAGACATGATGTGTCCTGCTAAACAAGACATGATGTGTCCTGCTAAACAAGACATGATGTGTCCTGCTAAACAAGACATGATGTGTCCTGCTGAACAAGACATGATGTGTCCTGCTAAACAAGACATGACGTGTCCTGCTAAACAAGACATGACGTGTCCTGCTAAACAAGACATGATGTGTCCTCCTAAACAAGACATGGTGTGTCCTGCTAAACAAGACATGATGTGTCCTCCTAAACAAGACATGGTGTGTCCTGCTAAACAAGACATGATGTGTCCTGCTAAACAAGACATGACGTGTCCTGCTAAACAAGACATGACGTGTCCTGCTAAACAAGACATGATGTGTCCTGCTAAACAAGACATGACGTGTCCTGCTAAACAAGACATGACGTGTCCTGCTAAACAAGACATGATGTGTCCTGCTAAACAAGACATGACGTGTCCTGCTAAACAAGACATGACGTGTCCTGCTAAACAAGACATGATGTGTCCTCCTAAACAAGACATGGTGTGTCCTGCTAAACAAGACATGATGTGTCCTCCTAAACAAGACATGGTGTGTCCTGCTAAACAAGACATGATGTGTCCTGCTAAACAAGACATGACGTGTCCTGCTAAACAAGACATGACGTGTCCTGCTAAACAAGACATGATGTGTCCTGCTAAACAACACTCACTACCTAACCCAAGCTCCACAAATAATACATCCATAACAAGATTGTTAAAATTGCCCGAAAAGAGAAACGAAAATAAAACACGGAGCGCCCATCCAAGTTTCGGAGTTGAAGTAAAGTAACCAGGCTATTACGTCACGAACTGGTCATAAAAGCTGGCCTTAAACAATTGCGGGGCACTTTGCGGCTTAGTATGCGAAACGGATTGTGCGGGGCCCAGTCTGTGTGGGGATAAGGATAATAAGTGAAAATTAACATTGGCAGGGCCTATGAAAGTGCGAGGCCCACTGCGGCCGCACAGGTTGCAGTGATCTAAGGGCGGCCTTCTGGTCAGTATATGAAATAGCCAAATAGCAGGGCCAGTAACCCAGTTTGGGCAGCCCAAAATGTACGACCTCTTTAGTCCTAAAATGAACACAGACACAAATGATACAAATCTCAGGATTCGTCAGGATCTGGTAAGCTTGGGAAGTAGCCAATGAGTCCAGACCTCAGAGTTCCCTGATTATGACGCTACTGGAATCGGTGTCAAGCTAACCTAGTGCACAGAACGACACGTCTTAACCACCACCACGGCCACTCAATCACTGCCCAATGGTGGAGGCTGCTGGAAGAACCAGGGCGCAGATTTTTAAAGACCAGCCTAATTTAGCTGTTGTATTTCCTACTTTCCGCAGCATTATTGGATCAAACACTTTCTCCCCCCCCCCTCACGGACATCCTAAACACTGTACCCCAAGAACCTTCTCTATCAGCAGCCAGCTTTCAACAGACTTTCACTTTATAACGCTGACCTCCAACCAACAGTTGAGATACTTTAATTCTCGGTCCTGGGCTATGGTGTAATGCAGGGGTGGGCAATTATTTTGGCTCGGGGGCGACTGTCTAGTAGCGTATTTCAGCGAAGGGTCGAACCGATTTACCGTTAAGTATTCATTTTATTTCGGGAAAAGTATAAATGTCATCATTAAAATCAATAAATACAACTTAAAAACAAGTCGTAGTTTAATTAAATCTATTTATTGTTCTATTACCATATTATCTAGATTTCTAGCTGCTAGCACATTTAATTATAGAATCAGTTTAATGAGACAGGTGAACCCTATTTAACTTCAAGGTGGGTTTTCTGAATGTCTTGGCGGGCCTAAAAAACTCTATGGCAGACCGCCCTTTTCCCACTCCTGGTGTAATGTCATTACGACCCTGCAATGACCACGAGAATGAAAATGTAATAAAAAAAATTAAAGTAAACTACCGAGTGCAGTAACGGATTTCAGGGCTCGTCAGATAAGCATAGTGCTAAACAGTGGAGACTGCTATGTTTTATTGTGGTCATGGGTTACCGATGGGAAATAAAAGGCTGAGGAAGAACTGTGTGTTGTTTGCATGAGTATAGAGATAATGTCATTATGACCTCTTACAGCCACCAACCCAGTGTTGGCCTCTAAAACAAGCACTCAATTTCGGTATCTGCCAACATAAACAAATCGCTTGTGATTGTTTGGATAATTGATTGGTTCCATCAAGTAGCTCAATTTTTTGGTGTTTCTGAGATGTCTACTTGGTTTGCAATAGGTAAATTACATTGGTTTGGTGGTGTTTTTGAGATGTCTTGGTTTGCAATACTTAAATTTCATTGGTTTGGTGGTGTTTCTGAGATGTCTTCATTGTTTCCAATAGATACATTTCATTAGTTTGGTGGTGTTTCTGAGATGTCTTCATTGTTTCCAATAGATACATTTCATTAGTTTGGTGGTGTTTCTGAGATGTCTTGTTGTGTTTTTTGAGATGCTTTGATTGTTTACAATAGGTAAATTTCTTTGGTTTGGTGGTGTTTCTGAGATGTCTTCATGGTTTGCAATATGTAAATTTCATTGGTTTGGTGGTGTTTCTGAGATGTCTTCATGGTTTGCAATACGTAAAATTTCATTGGTTTGGTGGGTTTTCCATGTTTTCCATTAGGTATTTCAGTAGCTCATTGTTGTGTTCCTTTGTTGATTTTGAATTAGGTGTTTCTCTGGTTTCATCTGCTGTGATAATGCAAAACTAACAAAGTTTTAATTGCTTAAAGTACGGATGTTCCTTAAAGTCCGGATGTTCCTTAAATTACGGGTGTTCCTTAAAGTCCGGATGTTCCTTAAAGTCCGGATGTTCCTTAAAGTCCGGGTGTTCCTTAAAGTCCGGATGTTCCCCAAAGTTCGGATATTCTTAAAATCCGGATGTTCCTTAAAGTCCGGATGTTCTTAAAGTCCGGATGCTCCTTAAAAGCCACAAGGACGGAAATAGTTTTTACCGGCACAAGTTGTTGAGATCTTAATTGTTGAATATGTAATATTCCTAATATGTGCGTAATAAACAAATATACATGAAAGGATCTGAGAGTTTCCCTAATTCTCTGACATTGTGTTGACGGGGGGGTGGGGGGTACATAACGTATTCCCATAACTATATTTTCTTATTGCCAATATGCGAGTAAACATAACAGATGAGTTCAAGGAACTGATTACAAAGTGTCAACGGTGATGTCAGAGGCCAACACTAACATTTTTCAGCTCAGGTTTACATTTGAAATAAGAAAGAAAAAAAAATAACTTCAAAATCCTTCCAGCGGTTTTTGAAACTCCAACTGTCTGATAAGCGATGCTATTTTCAAAATAAATATTTATATAAGCTCTTTAAAAACTAGAATTTTTTTAAAATATGCATAAACTATGTTTAAGGAAACAAAGAGGAGGGTGAGTGAGAGACAGGCCAGGTAGAATGTTTTAGTTCTTGCAGAAGGTTGGGAACTTTAAAAAAAAGAAGACGAAATTTCTGATGTGAGATTACCGGTTACTTGAGGATCAGTTATCAATTGTGACAAGCAAAACATTAAATGTGCTGATTGGGGCACCGAACATTAAATGTGCTGATTGGGGCACCGAACATTAAATGTGCTGATTGGGGCACCGAATATTAAATGTACTGATTGGGGCACCGAACATTAAATGTGCTGATTGGGGCACCGAAAATTAAATGTACTGATTGGGCACCGAACATTAAATGTAATGATTGGGGCAGAGTTTGGCTCTCAACCGAGCATTAAGTACCATCTGTTATTGTGTTAAAAGTAACTTCCTAGAGTAACGGTAAGCAGCACATGATGTTTGTTTGGTCATATAGGTTGTTGTTTTTTGTTGTTTTTTTTTGGTGATATTTACTGTGTTCACGGACTCGTGGGTTAAGCCACTAGTACCAGTGTTCTAAGACAACTGTTTTATGGGGAATCGAATTAGAGTGGATTTAGTTTAGGAATTAATTCGGTACATGCTATTTATATTTATATTATAGAAATTTGATTTAATTTTAATAAATGGCGGGAGGGAATTTACGACTATGTCATGGATGGGAAATGTTTAAACTTCAGCAACAAAACTTACTCCACTGACAGTAGCAAACTGACCAGCAAACACTACAAATAAATTCCATTGTCTTGTCTTATCTATACAGACACTCGTTCTATACACTGACCATGCCGGTCTCTTGGCAAGTGACGCGCTGAGTTCACAGGCCACGGCTATGAGGGTTACACGCATTACACAGCCGCATTTGTTTCCCTAACTAGTGTTAGGTACCCATTCGAAGCTGGGTGGACTCAGGGACACCCTTGGCCCAGGGAACAAATCACTGCCTTCACGGGGATTCAAACCCCTGACCATCGTTAGGGCAGCCGAGCATGTATGCCACTCGACCACTCAGTAACAAACTAACCAGCAAGCACTCTAAAACTATTCCATAAACAGTAACAAAGTAACCAGCAAGCACTCTAAAACTATTCCATAAACAGTAACAAAGTAACCAGCAAGCACTCTAAAACTATTCCATAAAGAGTAACAAAGTAACCAGCAAGCACTCTAAAACTATTCCATAAACAGTAACAAAGTAACCAGCAAGCACTCTAAAACTATTCCATAAACAGTAACAAAGTAACCAGCAAGCACTCTAAAACTATTCCATAAACAGTAACAAAGTAACCAGCAAGCACTCTAAAACTATTCCATAAACAGTAACAAAGTAACCAGCAAGCACTCTAAAACTATTCCATAAACAGTAACAAAGTAACCAGCAAGCACTCTAAAACTATTCCATAAACAGTAACAAAGTAACCAGCAAGCACTCTAAAACTATTCCATAAACAGTAACAAAGTAACCAGCAAGCACTCTAAAACTATTCCATAAACAGTAACAAACTAACCAGCAAGCACTCTAAAACTATTCCATTAACAGTAACAAAGTAACCAGCAAGCACTCTAAAACTATTCCATAAACAGTAACAAAGTAACCAGCAAGCACTCTAAAACTATTCCATAAACAGTAACAAACTAACCAGCAAGCACTCTAAAACTATTCCATTAACAGTAACAAAGTAACCAGCAAGCACTCTAAAACTATTCCATTAACAGTAACAAACTAACCAGCAAGCACTCTAAAACTATTCCATAAACAGTAACAAACTAACCAGCAAGCACTCTAAAACTATTCCATAAACAGTAACAAAGTAACTAGCAAGCACTCTAAAACTATTCCATAAACAGTAACAAACTAACCAGCAAACAATCCACTGACAGTAAGTTAACCAACCAGCAAACACTACCCAACTCTTTCACTGACAGACTAACAAACAATGAATTTCACCACGTAGCTGTGAAACTGCCCCTCCACCTTCCCTCTTTTCAACCCATCCTAGATTGTTCAATATAATAATAAATGAATCAAATAAAAATAAATTTGAAAAATTAAAGTTCTGTATTACGTTATTTATTCTTAATCTCATGTGTATTTATTTTGAAAACTTCCGTCATTTTTGACGGTTGATACACTAGTATGATTATAAAACGCTCAGGTTACCACGAAACTTGATGTGTTAACATCATCACTGCAGGTGGGAAGGCAATCTCCAAAGAAAATGTGTCACTGGGAATGGTGACCTCATGTCAACCCAAATCAGGAATCCAGTTGAAACATTCCTGGCTGTTACTCTGTTACGGAGGTTTCGATGTTTCCTTAAGTTGTGCATCCTTTTTTTTAAAAAGTGTTTTCAGTCATTATACGTGAATGACAACCAGGCGCTTTGCTTATTACGTTGTGGGATGTGTATGTGTGTCAACGAATTAACGGGATGTGTATGTGTGTCAACGAATTAACGGGATGTGTATGTGTGTCAACGTATTAACGGGATGTGTATGTGTGTCAACGTATTAACGGGATGTGTATGTGTGTCAACACTCCCCCCCTCACCAAAAAAATAATAATGTAACTATTTTATACATGGGCTAAATAACGTATCATTCTTTAGAAGTTAAGTTCACGTGTATTAATTAAGTACATATTCTTGTATTTTGCCCCTTACCCCGAATGTAACACTTGTTTTCCTCTTAAGTTACCATCCGGAATAGCCGTGGGCATTTAATGAAACAGTTCTGGTAAGTTAATTCTTCCACTCAATTTCTAAATCGCAACCAACAAACTGTAACTGCCACATTCATGCTGACTGGCACCAGTGCACTATCATGCACGGCACATTAGTGTAACGCCCATTTGTTCCCCAAGGTAATCATTGTCCACAAATTCGGATCTTAGAGAACGATCCATGACATTGACATTGACAGTGTCCAAGTTAGTGAAAAAGTCTCTGCAGGTTTTGAAACTTTTTGTTTTTTTAAAATACAGCAACAGAAATGTAGCAGCTCAGTGACTTAATTAACAAATGTGGAAGAAATAAGAAGATTTGAGGAAGTTATTGACACGTTATTTTTAAACAACACTTCTCCCCCACCCCCGCACCATGTGACAAACACACACATGCACGCCCCCACACATACACACTTACACTTAACACCAACCCGGAATTAGTTACGCTAGTGACGCTCTGATAAGCCCCAGTGCAAATCTACGACAGAACTGACTATGTTAAGCCCTTTATCAGCCATCACACGCTAATGCACGATTTTGCCTGGCGGACATAGAATTCAAATAAGAATATTTCGGATCATTTTTTTCCCGACAGCAATATTAGGGTAAGGGTGAGCTGTTATCAACTATCAAACAAACTGCAAGAATCGAGGGATGAGGTTGTTTGGGCTCTGGGGATCTTTACAACAAACCAACATCAATCAAGGAGTCCAAACATTCCCTCGCTAATATCATGTACAGGAATGCGATAATACCAAGGCGCAAAGCAGCACTGAACGCTGGAGAAACTAAACAACTCTAGTGAGAATACTTACAGTAATCGACTAACAAATCACACGCTATAATAATAGTATTTCACGGCGATCAAGCACACGTGTTAAGAATTCACCATTCATTAATTTGTTTATATATCAAAACGTTTTTGTTCACAATGTTCACATATAATATTCACAAAAGAACGTTCCATCAACTAAACCAGGGCAGCCAGTCTCCCGCGAGTAAACAAACAAGGGGCTGGTTCGGGTCTGGCGAGTGGCTCAATCGGTTGCACGCGTGCTGCGCTCTCCCTTTGCTATTCTTACGTCTCGGTGGTGTTTAACGGGAAGGGTAGGGGGGACAGGGGGGAAATGGGTAGGCATCAAATCTCAACATTCCTGGGTATTAAAATAAACGTGGATGGGCGGGGGATGGGGTGTGTGGAGAAAAGGGTTTATGGGGTGGGGGTGGGGTTAAAACGCGACGAAGGGGAGAGACAGTGATAAGGGAGAAATAGGGCGGATACTTTTAAATTTTACCGTGGAACTTTCAATTATTTCAAGGCCAGGGGACACGCATCATTGACTCAACTGAACGTTTGTAGCTTTTCTTAGAGCTTGCCATGAGAGTAAGGAACACAATGCCACGTAGTAGTATTGACACCTGTTTGAAACCTGTGCGCATGCTCCTAGCATTGTCGACTACGTTGTTCCGCCAAGGGGTGATAATCATGTCATCAACTGTGAAAACGTCAACATATCTATCTTGACGAACCATTTCAAGTATTCACGCCTGTCATCCGGAGACCATTAACGAGTTTGTCAAGAAGTGTATTTTTATCAACACTTATATCATGGATGTATCTGTATTCACAGATAATTATCACATTACTTGACAGGGGCGGATACCGGGTGCGTAATCGAGGTACCCACACTGGGATTTTTTTTTATTTTCAGGAAAACGACATACTGTCTCCACACGCTTCTCGTCGGTTTCTTTAATTGAGATGAGCGCATTATTTTAATTTTGTTTAAAGGGCAAAATCTAGTTTTCGCGCAAACGCCAAATAAACGGCGTTGCAACGGTGTGACAGGAAGGGGGTTAATCCGGAGATAGGACCTTGAAAAGCAGCAACGCTAATGTATGTAGATTATGTATATCTGGGTCAGGTTTCTGGGTCGCAAAACCCTGATACTAAAATAAACTCAAAATTTTAGTCCAGTTTTAAAAATAAATCCAGCGCTCGTAAAAAAATTTTTTTTTAAATCAAGCTATGAATAGAATTGAAATTACAGGTGAGAGAATGAGATCGTTGAAATACAGAGAATATTAGACACAATCATAATTGATCAAATCTGTGCAGAGTGACATGAAACTCATCGGTAAATAGAGTAGGACTGCGGTAAATATCATTCTTTTTTTTTAAACTCACGAGAACACATAATAAAATCTGACGAGGTAGTTCCAGACAACTTTGAGAACCGCTCACGTTATCTATCCGCTCCAATGCTAGATTGCAAGGGTTATCTATTTTCGTGATAAGTACGCTCTATGGTATTTAAATGGTATGTCAATTATGTGGAGGTAGAGAGTCTAAGAGGGAGAGAACTGCAGACTTTGTGAAGTGGAAACTGTAAGTCAGTACGCGATAACTCAGGGCAACATACCCAACGAGCTCACAACTAACACGGTGAAACACTGGGGTAAACATTTCAATTGAACACTAGGGTAAACATTTCAATTGAACACTAGGGTAAACATTTCAATTGAACACTAGGGTAAACATTTCAATTGAACACTAGGGTAAACATTTCAATTGAACACTAGGGTAAACATTTCAATTGAACACTAGGGTAAACATTTCAATTTAACACTAGGGTAAACATTTCAATTTAACACTAGGGTAAACATTTCAATTTAACACTAGGGTAAACATTTTGATTTAACACTAGGGTAAACATTTCAATTTAACACTAGGGTAAACATTTAAATTTAACACTAGGGTAAACATTTCAATTTAAAACTAGGGTAAACATTTCAATTTAACACTAGGGTAAACATTTCAATTGAACACTAGGGTAAACATTTCAATTGAACACTAGGGTAAACATTTCAATTGAACACTAGGGTAAACATTTCAATTGAACACTAGGGTAAACATTTCAATTTAACACTAGGGTAAACATTTCAATTTAACACTAGGGTAAACATTTCAATTTAACACTAGGGTAAACATTTTGATTTAACACTAGGGTAAACATTTCAATTGAACACTAGGGTAAACATTTCAATTGAACACTAGGGTAAACATTTCAATTTAACACTAGGGTAAACATTTTGATTTAACACTAGGGTAAACATTTCAATTGAACACTAGCGTAAACATTTCAATTGAACACTAGGGTAAACATTTCAATTTAACACTAGGGTAAACATTTTGATTTAACACTAGGGTAAACATTTCAATTTAACACTAGGGTAAACATTTCAATTTAACACTAGGGTAAACATTTTGATTTAACACTAGGGTAAACATTTCAATTTAACACTAGGGTAAACATTTCAATTTAACACTAAGGTAAACATTTCAATTTAACACTAGGGTACGTATTTAAATTTGACACTAGGGTAAACATTTAAATAAACAAACACGATCATAAAACTTTCAGGATTATTGATTTAAACTGGTTATAATCACCGGAACACTTAATATTTGACCTGAATATGAATTCCACAGGTTTTATACAGGTCTTAAACAATACAGGTCTAATCAGAAGCTGGTTGTCTCTTTGGGTCCAATGACACGGGTTCGCACTGAATGATCCTTTACCAGACCCCCAACCCCAACATCAGGAGCTTCTTTACGTGACAATAACCAGTAGATACTTGGGAACCACCCCATGAGGTCAGACTGTTGAAATGTCGTTAGTTGAAGACTTGGATCTTATGATGGAAGTTCCCAGTTATTCCAGTTTCAAGTGTGTCAGTAAATATTGATTTCATATATTAAACGTGTCTGTGTGATAACAACACGCATTTCTGGAATGTTTAAGTGCAAGAAAGACTGGCAAATAAATGAAGCTATTGCTCTTATAAATAAAATATGACTCTGAATATGTTATTTGGCAAACAAAAATTCCACAATGGACAAGGGATCCAAATGACGTCAGTGGTTTAACGGAAGTTGTTGAGGAGTGCGGCATGAACTTGAGTTTGAACTTTTTACTTATGCCTCTTCCAACAATAGAAATGGCACATGGGCAAACAATCAATATCTGTTACAACAATACACATGGCCAAACAATCAATATCTGCTACAAAAATGGATGGGGGCAAACAATCAATATCTGGTACAATAATACACAGTTACAAACAATCAATATCTGGTACAACAAATGGATGGGGGCAAACAATCAATATCTGGTACAACAAATGGATGGGGACAAACAATCAATATATGGTACAACTGGTTGTTTGCATGGATGATTTGTGGACCAGAGCAGAGAAGCACGTTAACACCAGCCTGTGGACGGCTCACGCCACCAGAAACATAAGCAGCACGGCAACACGAAATGGGATTTTAACCGGCTGGTAATGGCTCCCAAAATTGCAAATGTTTTTTCCGCACGTATATCTTACTTTTAAATAAGTATTTTAAACAATGTAAATAAATACATCCACCTGCAACGATTAAAGAAAAAACATTTTAAAATTGTTTGACTTTCTAGCAACAAGAAATACGCTAATTTTTCTAACACATTCAAAAGTGTCAGTTTAATTTGGAAATATCCCAACCATTCTTCTATGGGCGTACTTAAAACTTTAAAACTTACAGGATATGGAGTTTCTTTATCCGTGATTTTTTAAATAAAGTTTTGCATTACCAATTCTAATAACCTTTTAAAAAAAATATTTTTTTTTAAAATGGAGTGCAGAATTTTTTCAACACGTCAATAATTGACAATAGAAGATGTTTGCGTTTATAATTCCAAGATATCTACTGTAGTTTCAAGGTTTAACAAGCTTGCGTAGGCCATTACTTAGCTCCCGAGATGGATGGACCGTGTCACTTTGAATCTCCCCGAGTTAATGATTTAAGTGCCTGCATGTGACGGCCTCGGTGCTCGCTGGTATTAGATTGGCTTGAGGATTTACTCGGTACTGTGCGTAGAGTGTTGTCCTCACAATCTATCAGTTGGTTAAGTGCCCGAATATCAACACGTCTTGACAATAATTGTACAAGATGGGTCTGACGAGGTGGGTCTGACGAGGTGGGTCTGACAATATTTTTCAGCAGGGAGTAATTACTAAAACGTTCTTAATTTAATTTAGGGTTTAGGTCGTTCTTTCCATTCCGTTTATTGTGGTTAAATAACTATGATTAATTTTAGGGGATAGCTTTTAACAAATTAAACTACTTCTGTAATTGACTTGAAATTCAGAATAAATATAAGATTGGCGTAATAGAGTTACACTTGAAATATGGCCCTAGCCCTTAAAAAGAATGAACTCATGTTATCCAATAACTGCAACCAAAATATAATTTTAATAACTTTTAAAACTCATAGTTTTATTGAAATAAGAATTTAAATGTAGCAGGAAAGAAATGTCTGCACTGCATTGACTGGACGGAGACGCTTGAAGCAAACAGTATCGTGGTGTGTGTGGCACACTTCGCTTAAGTTGTACATGACATGGAAATAAGACGCTGCTATCAGATGCGCAGAATTGGTGTAGAGTAGTGTCAAGATAATAAATCTGGTGCCCATGACAAATTTAAATAGATAACTGAATGCCCCTTACATTTTCATGCCTACGAGACGGCCTCACAAGCTTGCGGTTCGAGGATAGTCCTTGGCCTTGGGCAATGCTTTGAGTTAAAGCATAAAAATCTCTTTTACATTTAAGTATAAGACTAAAACTATCATTCATTCCAGTAGATGTCTGCTCTTTTGTTTTTACCGGTAAATTGATAAAGTAATTTTAAAAACTTAGCATGTAATCGTCACACACACACACACAAAGTGTCGACTCGTATTTGTCGACTACTTGCAAGTACATGTATTGTTTGAAAAGCTCTAACTTAAAAGGTGTCCTATACAATCAACATGATTAGATATTTTAAGCAATCTTTACATAGTTCCATCACAGTAACCAATGTTGGATGACAGGACACAGCCTTTAACTTGTCTATTATAGATAGTTGTATGGATCTATATTTGCATGGAAAAGTGTTCTTAAAATAACTCTGCCCGTCGATGAAAATCGGTGGTGTGCATCGGTGCATAAAGGCAAGCTGTACAAGGATAGTGAACAATGGCGTGCAATTATGGTCTTCATTCGGAAACACTGTTTTCATAGTTAACGGAATGTGTCGTGTAAAGACGAGACATGTGTGAAGTCGACAGTGTCGTGTGTCACATTAGTTTGGTGTGAGTAAGAATGAGTTAGACATGTGTATATGTATCGTTGTATGCGTGCTAGACATATTAATATGTTGTGTGTTGGATTGTAATATTTCCTAAACGATTGTGTTTGTTGTGTGTACCATAAAGGATGTGTGTAGAACGAATGTGTTTGTTGTGTGTAGCAGAAGTGATGTGTGTAGAATGACTGTGTTTGTTCTGTGTAGAAAGACAGTTTGTTGTGTGTAGCAGAAGGGATGTGTGTAGAACGACTGTGTTTGTTGTGTATCGCAGTAAGGATGTGTGTAGAACGACTGTTGTGTGTAGCAGAAAGAATGCGTGTAGAATGACTGTGTTTGTTGTGTGTATCAGAAGGGATGTGTGTAGAACGATAGCTTGCTGTGCGTAGGAGAAGGGGCTTGTGTAGAACGACTGTGTTTGTTGTGTGTAGCAGAAAGGATGTGAGCAGAACGACTATGTTTGTTGTGTGTAGCAGAAAGGATGTGAGCAGAACGACTATGTTTGTTGTGTGTAGCAGAAAGGATGTGAGCAGAACGACTGTGTTTGTTGTGTGTAGCAGAAAGGATGTGAGCAGAACGACTATGTTTGTTGTGTGTAGCAGAAAGGATGTGAGCAGAACGACTATGTTTGTTGTGTGTAGCAGAAAGGATGTGAGCAGAACGACTATGTTTGTTGTGTGTAGCAGAAAGGATGTGAGCAGAACGACTGTGTTTGTTGTGTGTAGCAGAAAGGATGTGAGCAGAACGACTGTGTTTGTTGTGTGTAGCAGAAAGGATGTGAGCAGAACGACTGTGTTTGTTGTGTGTAGCAGAAAGGATGTGAGCAGAACGACTATGTTTGTTGTGCGTAGGAGTGCGACGTCCTTAAAATGTATGTAATTTAGTTACAACTATGTTGTGAGTATTGTGGCCGTGTTGTGTTTTGTTGACGCTATGTGTGGTGTGTACATCGACTATATTGTGTGTACATCGACTATATTGTGTGTACATCGACTGAGTTTTGTGTGCATTACGAATGTGTTGTATATATGTGTGCATTAGGTACAACTACTGTGTTCTTGTGTGTATGGACTGTGGTAACGGATATTAAAGCTGCAGTGGATAAATCTTCAACACCAATGTGGCCAGTGCGCAGCGGTGCGCGTAGACGTTGGTGAGGGAGTGGGAGGAAAGGGTTAGGGGGTGTCTATATGTACGTCTATGACGTGTGTGCACCAGTTCACTTACATTAATTAATCTGACCGCAGATGGCGTTGAATAAATGACAGAAGACTACAGGGCGGGTGACGCACTCAATGATTATTTGGTATCAATACTATTAATAACTATGACCATGAGTAAAACTGTCCCCGTATCTCAGGGGATAGTGTTCTTCTCAATGAGCGAGGGAAGGGAATATGGGCATGTGGGTGTTAAGAAAATGTAACATCAGTTTCTCCTGATCAAGCCAATAGAAGTGCAAGTCTAAATTATGTGATACAGCGGTTCAAACAGCGATAAGTGTCATGGACGCCAGTGTTAAACACAACATATAGAAATGAAGTAACAGAGCAGAACGGAATACGTGTACTATGTTAATGAATATCATGCAGATTACTCTAGAGTAGAGAGAGCGAGAAAAATCAGATGCATTTTCTGGTAGCAAATAGAAATAGTGAATATTTTGTCATTTATCTCAAATCCGAAACTGGGTATGTTAATGTGATATAAACAAAAACCATCATCAGCCTTATTGAAGATCTGTTAAATGAAATAAAACGGGAATGAAATTATTCCTGTCACATATTATGTTCACAGTTCACATCATTTTTTTAATAAAGAAGACAAACTTTCAGTTGTACGCTAGAATACGGATGGGAGTAACGACGGGACAAATAAACGTTAGATATCATCCACAAACCGTAATAAAAACCCTGCGAATTTATTCAGATTATAATTTATTTAAATTTAACTGAGTATTTTGAAAGAAATGTTCTACCCAATCTCATGTGACTAGAATAAACTTGTATATTTGATATATTTTAAATTTCAGTGCCGGATAAAAGTGACAAGAATGATGTGCTCGTAGGTAATACACACTTTCACCATTAGCGATAACTACACATTGGAGATGAGAGACAATAACACGTCCGAAATTGATGAACAGGTGTAATCAGTGATGAACAGGTGTAATAAGTTATAAGAGCGAAAAGGTCGCGTAGAACCTGTGGTACGTTTCCTTTAACAAAATAATTAAATCTATGTTGAGAGAATAAAAGTTTGATGTTTTTACGAGAGTGAACGCCGTTCAACGCGCAGTTTTAGACTTAACAACCCTAGTCTGAATGATTTCACAATAACATTACATCTACGGCACTGAGAATCGAACTGTTACAGTAAAAGAGTCCTGCAGCGGTTACCATCGCAATGAATTCTCCTGAATAGAGTAAATGTTGTTCAAATGTTTTCAACTTACGCCGATCTGGTTTCCCTGTCTCCGACTGGAGTAACTGAAAAGGATGATTCCCTGTGACGTAAGCCATCTCTTGTAATGAGTCGCATAAATTCGTTCAACCTTGATTTCAAATAAGCTAGTAGATTGATCGGCTCCTCCTATAAGAATTATTATGATTTTTTTTTAAAATATTTTTTCGCCCCGCAAGTGGAGACAGACTCCACACTTGTTGTTACCTCGTGTGACAAATCATTGAAAAAGTCAACAGGATGTCAATGAGAAAAAAGGGAAAAACAAAGTTAGACAAAATTAAAAGACACTCGACTCACTCGACGCGTACAGATTGACAATGCTATCTAGCAATTATCTGAAAGTTATCGTGTTGTGTGTAACTTACCCGAACTTTTTCTCACGGGTTCAGTCGAGAGTATTTGAAAGGTGTTGCCGCTGTTGACCTGTGCCATTGTGTGGTGTGTTGAGGTTTGTTCTCTATGTGTGATCTCTTACTCTCTAAGACTTGTGACGAGCCACAATGTGAAGACACGGTCTGTGTGTTAAAACTGACTCTCCCGACACGGTCACAGTAACCAACAAGAAAGTAAATAATGACTTGATAAACTATTCAATCGGGTAAACTAACCGACAACAATAAACAAGGGTTCTATTTGCACAATGATTGTGGGAACTATCAGTCAAGTCTATATATAAGATAAAGATATCTAGGGTGCACCGAGGCTAGCCTATGTGAAAATTTCCCGGCAAGGTAAAGATAGTAACATAGACCAGTCGACCATTGAGAATGTTGAAATACCAATAGAGTTTGACGTGCGCGTGATTACAAGGATGAACACATGACCATGATAAAACAAGACGCCCTGTGGTCTTCTATCCAGGGTAACAGTAACATGGCTGTGATGTCACCCTGTTCTACATACGGTTGGGAAATGAGCATGGGGGCCGTCCCATAAATGACGTCACGCGATTTTGGTCGATTTTTCACCCCGTCGCACCTCGTCATACAATCGTTGACCCCCCTCCAATATGACGCCTCAAAGCTTTGCCGCCCCCCCCCCAATAAAAGCTGTATTTTCTATTTGAAAAAGAGCATGTTTCAAATAACTTTTTTTGTCATTTAAGTATGTATTTAGTATAAGGTTGCACTCTAATAATACTAATATAGTAACACGTGTGAAGCCATGTAAAACGTCATAAAATAAATTGTAAGAAATCAAATACTTAAGGGGAACTTTTATTTAAAGTTGCGAGTTTTGATGCGACGTCACATTTCTCAAACACCCCCTCCCCCTTCGTCACACATCGTCACAAACACCTCCCCCCCCCCTTAAGTGCGTGACATCATTTAAGGACGGCCCCATAGGATTACATGTTACAATTGTTTTAACACCCAAACAAATTAGATAAGAATGAAATATATTTTATTTAAAACGTTTGGGAAAAACTGCCGTTCCATGATACTTGAGTTACGGTAAAAATTATAAATAATCGATACAAAATAAGATTAGGTCTCAGTGATCCCCCCCAACCCCACTCCCCAAACTCAAAGCTTTAAACTAGTAATATAATAATATGTCACCCTGTATTATAAGCATTTCACTTTTAATTAGTATATAATTTCACTGCACCGTTCTCAGCAAAGTAACGTGCTATTAAGCTTGTATACGTACATTTATCTTATCTCATCGAGGTTTTCAGCTTAAAAAGACAGTCATTAAGATACGAGTTCATGGTTTCGAAAGACGTAGCTCTAATTAGAGCACATAATAATCACACAACTTGTGTTGACATTTTGTCAGGTAATGTTAGTGTACACATTCCCCACCCCCTCTCCACTTTTTATATAGTTTGAGAGATGATTTGTAGCAACCTTTATTTACCTGAGCCCAAACTATGGTGGCACTTAATTAATATCAAGGGACAGCATTGTCACTGAACGGAGAGAATTTTCTTGGGCCGACGCGACAAACAGTTTCCACCTCCGTCATTTGGAGAGAAGGAGGAGGGGGCGCATCAACAGGTACTTTATTTTCATTTAGCAACAATCTCCATAAGTTTATTTAAGAGAGTGTTATTTTATAAGCCATGGCGATGAAAGAAATCTACAATTAGAACAAATCTTTAAAGTAATCAATTAACGACTATCATCCAAAAGACAAATAAATTGTCGGTGGTCGAGTGGCAGCGCGCTCGACTGGCGTACCGATGGTCACGGGTTAGAATCCTTGTGAAGGCAAGGATTTGTTCCCGGGGCCTAGGGCGTCCCTGAGTCACCCAGCTCTGAATGGGTACCTAACACTAGTTAGGCGGCTGGGTAATGCGTGGAACCCACAAAACCGTGGCCTGTGAACGCTGCATCACTTGCCAACAGATCATCTGCCATGGTCTGTGGACTTAATTATCTTCTGCATAGAAGGAGCGTCTGTATAGATAAGATAAGATAAGAAATGGAAAAAAAAATAAGTTAAAGGATTAATTCCTAGCATTGGTTAAATTACAATTATACAAATGGCAACCGGGCATACCAATTTGACTGCAAGACATTGAACTCTTTGATTTTTTTTTCCCAGCTGCCTATTTTTAGCTTGGAAAATTTTTCCTACAGGGACATAACTAAAATTTTAGTTTATAAATAAACCACGCGCTAATGGGGATGTCTGCGACCTGTAACAGTTGAATAGAGAGAGTTGCTTTGCTGGGTTCAAAGGAAGAAGTCACACACCGTATCGACAATCATGATACTAGGGCACAAGAAATGAGTTGAAAGTATTCACACTTAGCAAAGGGGCAGATAATTTCAACACCACATTAGAATTGGATTCTTGAAGTAGAGCTTTCAATGTAGACAATTACAAAAATGGAAACATTACTTATCCATTATCATAGCCTCACAGGTAAATAGACAAACACCCGATCCCCAAAGGTGTGTCTTAGTCGATTAGACAAAATTATTTAATTGATTGTTATAGGAAGGAGGGTCTTGGGGCATAAGTCCTAATCACAAGATGGTGCTGTGGAAATGAAGGGAAATAACCGGGATCCACGGTATTGTCCGTTAGAGTTTGTTTTTTTAACCAAAGTAAGTTATAAATAGTTTTATCGCCTACTGAGTCTCGTGTTTTCCCAAGAGGTAAGTACTGGTAGTCGCTTATTGTATTTTGTGCACAGATTTTAGGACACGCCAACTGGAAGCGCTATATAATTAAACATTCTATTATTATAACGTGTTAGAAATATCTTCATTTTACTCTCATCCGTTGCCCACAGTTCAAGAAAAAGCCGTGCCTCCAGGTCGTTACAAAACTGTCATTGCTTCATAAAGCATCAATTTTTTTTAAAGCCTTTATTCTAGGGATGCGGAAATTACCGATTAATTTCTCGATTAATCGTTAACAATTTTAACGATTAAATTATTTTTTAACGATTAATCGACCCATCCCTTACAAATTATTGGAAGTCAATAAGTAAATTTTAAAAAACATAAAAAATAGCGGCCAATCAATTATAATTTTCTGACGGTTACACGAACATTTTGGTTGTAAACTATTGACTGACGGGAATGTTCAATATGTTGATAAAGTTTGCCTTCTATGGTTCTAATACTTCACCTACTTATCAAAACAAAAGCGTATTAGGCGAATGGCAGTAATGGAGTCTAACTCAGAGACAGAAAATGACGACAGATCTTCTGATGAATTACTGCGTTACAATATGGAGATGTGATTTCCTGAATCCATTAACCCTCTACAATGGTGAAAGCTTAATGAACACCGATATCGGAAAATTTCATTCCTTGCCAAGACCGTTTTGTGCATATCAGTTACCTCAATTCCATGTGAATGATTGTTCAGCTCGGCTGGTTATATTGTCAATTAGACCCGGTCATCACTTGAACAAAATAGTGTCAACACACTTGTCTTTTTTAAATCCCTTATATTAACTTCACCGCCGTCTCTGTCTCTGTCTCTCTGTCTCTCTGTCTGTCTGTCTTGGGCTCGGCGGGCGGAAAAACAGAAGTCAAAAATGACCCACTTCCCATGATCCGATCAAACTGAAATTTAGCACACGGACCCGTCTGACCTAACAATGCATCGTATCAAAATTTCAGATCGATCGAACGTACCGTAATTAGATTAATGCATTTTTAGTTTATCCTTATATGAGGTATGTAATTTAAATTCACGGTTTGTTTATTGTTTTTTTGCCACGTGAAATTTTGAGCTGACGCATTGAGGCGACCCAACGAAGCAACGGGCGCTTTTGTTTACATTTTACGTGTCACTCTGAGCTCGGTCAAGCGAATCGGTGACCAGACTTTCCCCCCCCCACCCACCCCTCCCCCCCACTAGGGTTATGATGCAAAGTTGAGTTAAGACAGATTCAGTCTGTAAATGTTTGAAAATAATCAATACTGTTAGTTATGTCTCATATATAAGGGATTTATAGTCAAAAACTTTGTTTTTAAATCCCTTATATTAACTTCACCGGCGTCTCTCTCTCTCTCTCTCTCTCTCTCTCTGTCTGTCTGTCTTGGGCTCGGCGGGCGGAAAAACAGAAGTCAAAAATGACCCACTTCCCATGATCCGATCGAACTGAAATTTGGCACACGGACCCGTCTGACCTAACAATGCATCGTATTAAAATTTCAGATCGATCGAACGTACCGTAATTAAATTAATGCATTTTTAGTTTATCCTTATATGAGGTATGTAATTCAAAATCACTGTTTGTTATTGTTTTTTTTCTTCCAGTTTCACGAGGGTTTGAGTTGACGCCGACCGTCGTGTTGACGCCGACCGTCGTGCCGACACCCCCTCACATCCCACCCCCATTTATTAAAGACAAGGGACATCACTCGGTGTCAGTCTGTAATTGTTTGAAAATAATCAATACTGTTAGTTATGTCTCATTTATAAGGGATTTATAGTCAAAAACTTTGTTTTTACGGGTTTGTTTTTTACGGGTTTGTTTTATTAAATCCCTTATATTAACTTCGCGGCCGTCTCTCTCTCTCTCTCTCTCTCTCTCTCTGTCTTGGGCTCGGCGGGCGGAAAAACAGAAGTCAAAAATGAACCCACTTCCCATGATCCGATAGAACTGAAATTTGGCACACGGACCCGTCTAACCTAACAATGCATCGTATCAAAATTTCAGATCGATCGAACGTACCGTAATTAGATTAATGCATTTTTAGTTTATCCTTATATGAGGTATGTAATTTAAATTCACGGTTTGTTTATTGTTTTTTTGCCACGTGAAATTTTGAGCTGACGCATTGAGGCGACCCAACGAAGCGACGGGCGCTTTTGTTTACATTTTACGTGTCACTCTGAGCTCGGTCAAGCGAATCGGTGACCAGACTTCCCCCCCCACCCACCCCTCCCCCACTAGGGTTATGATGCAAAGTTGAGTTAAGACAGATTCAGTCTGTAAATGTTTGAAAATAATCAATACTGTTAGTTATGTCTCATATATAAGGGATTTATAGTCAAACACTTTGTTTTTAAATCCCTTATATTAACTTCACCGGCGTCTCTCTCTCTCTCTCTGTCTGTCTGTCTTGGGCTCGGCGGGCGGAAAAACAGAAGTCAAAAATGACCCACTTCCCATGATCCGATCGAACTGAAATTTGGCACACGGACCCGTCTGACCTAACAATGCATCGTATCAAAATTTCAGATCGATCGAACGTACCGTAATTAAATTAATGCATTTTTAGTTTATCCTTATATGAGGTATGTAATTCAAAATTCACTGTTTGTTATTGTTTTTTTTTCCAGTTTCACGAGGGTTTGAGTTGACGCCGACCGTCGTGTTGACGCCGACCGTCGTGCCGACACCCCCTCACATCCCACCCCCATTTATTAAAGACAAGGGACATCACTCGGTGTCAGTCTGTAAATGTTTGAAAATAATCAATACTGTTAGTTATGTCTCATATATAAGGGATTTATAGTCAAAAACTTTATTTTTTACGGGTTTGTTTTTTACGGGTTTGTTTTATTAAATCCCTTATATTAACTTCGCGGCCGTCTCTCTCTCTCTCTCTCTCTGTCTTGGGCTCGGCGGGCGGAAAAACAGAAGTCAAAAATGAACCACTTCCCATGATCCGATAGAACTGAAATTTGGCACACGGACCCGTCTAACCTAACAATGCATCGTATCAAAATTTCAGATCGATCGAACGTACCGTAATTAGATTAATGCATTTTTAGTTTATCCTTATATGAGGTATGTAATTTAAATTCACTGTTCGTTTATTGTTTTTTTGCCACGTGAAATTTTGAGCTGACGCATTGAGGCGACCCAACGAAGCGACGGGCGCTTTTGTTTACATTTTACGTGTCACTCTGAGCTCGGTCAAGCGAATCGGTGACCAGACTTTTCCCCTCTCCCCCCACCCACCCCCCCACTAGGGTTATGATGCAAAGTTGAGTTAAGACAGATTCAGTCTTGTTTGAAAATAATCAATACTGTTAGTTATGTCTCATATATAAGGGATTTATAGTCAAAAACTTTGTTTTTACGGGTTTGTTTTTTTAAATCCCTTATATTAACTTCGCGGCCGTCTCTGTCTTGGGCTCGGCGGGCGGGCGGGCGGAAAAACAGAAGTCAAAAATGACCCACTTCCCATGATCCGATCGAACTGAAATTTGGCACACGGACCCGTCTGACCTAACAATGCATCGTATCAAAATTTCAGATCGATCGAACGTACGGTAATTATATTAATGCATTTTTAGTTTATCCTTATATGAGGTATGTAATTCAAAATTCACTGTTTGTTATTGTTTTTAAATCCCTTATATTAACTTCGCGGCCGTCTCTCTCTCTCTGTCTTGGGCTCGGCGGGCGGAAAAACAGAAGTCAAAAATGACCCACTTCCCATGATCCGATCGAACTGAAATTTGGCACACGGACCCGTCTGACCTAACAATGCATCGTATTAAAATTTCAGATCGATCGAACGTACCGTAATTAAATTAATGCATTTTTAGTTTATCCTTATATGAGGTATGTAATTCGAATTCACGGTTTGTTATTGTTTTTTTGCCATGTGAAATTTTGAGCTGACGCATTGAGGCGACCCAACGAAACGACGGTGCGCTTTTGTTTACATTTTACGTGTCACTCTGAGCTCGGTCAAGCGAATCGGTGACCAGACTTTTCCCCTCTCCCCCCACCCACCCCTCCCCCCCCATCCACCCCTCCCCCCCCCCACTAGGGTTATGATGCAAAGTTGAGTTAAGACAGATTCAGTCTGTAAACGTTTGAAAATAATCAATACTGTTAGTTATGTCTCATATATAAGCGATTTATAGTCAAAAACTTTGTTTTTACGGGTTTGTTTTATTTCTGCCAGTTTCACGTGAGTTTGAGTTGACGCCGACCGTCGTGTTGACGCCGACCGTCGTGTTGACGCCGACCGTCGTGCCGACACCCCCTCACATCCCACCCCCATTTATTAAAGACAAGGGACATCACTCGGTGTCAGTCTGTAAATGTTTGAAAATAATCAATACTGTTAGTTATGTCTCATATATAAGGGATTTATAGTCAAAAACTTTGTTTTTACGGGTTTGTTTTTTGCGTAGTTGGTTAAAAGATGACATGTAAATGAGACATTACAGTGTTATTTAGATTTTCAACAAGAACTTTTAATAAGTGTTACTTATGACATCATAAATTTAAATGTTTGGCTTTAACCGAAATTAACGATTAATTAATGGTTAATTTTTCAAAAGTTAACGATTAAATTTAAATGAATCGTTAACAGCCCTAACTTTATTCATAACAATAACATCAGAACTGACAGAATGGTTCTTGACGCTGCTGTTTTCACGGTTAGTGAGAAGATTTAAAACGGTGATGAAAATGTTCAGATTACTAAATGATTACGTCATCTTCTCACCGAAACATCGTGTTTTTTTTAACAAATAGATTAACTTAAAATTCCTGGTTTCACTATCACCTCTTCTCTCGTCACCGGTATTAATCTACGTACCGTAAAGTTACATTGCCAATGATTGAAGAAAAGTGTAAATACCGTAACCTACTAGTTTATATTAAATAAGTATTGTAGTGTGGGTCTGACTTCCCTATATCTAAAGACAGATCGCATTAAAATTTATTTTGAAGCCCTGGCCAACACATTCAGCGACAATACCTTTCATCTCCCCCACCTAAAACATCATGCATTATTACTAATTGGGATTAAGTATTGAGCAGCGTGGCTGAGACAATAATACCATAACACTATCAGATTTCGGCTACGGCTCCGGCAAATCCGGAATCCGACCATTTTTACAAATCCGGATTCGGCCCCGGCTCCGGTTGAGTTTCACTTTATAAATCCGACCCAATCCGGCTCCGGTCGGATTTCAAAAATTTGAACCCAATCCAATCCTAATTAACGGCCCGGACAAAATGGCCCCAGACAAATTTTTTTCATTTTAAAACAAAAACAAAAAATTTTCGTTTTTTTTTGCATTTTAAGCTTTTGTCAAGTTTTTCACCCTTAAAAAAGTGTTAAAATTGTAAAATTATTTCTTGTGATGTTATTATATTATTTCTTGTCAAAAAAAAATAATAACGTGACTTGGTACCATATCGAGTAAAGGCTAATAAATTCATTCTTGTGATGTCATTATTATTGTTTCTTTTGAGCTAAACCTGACACTGAATCGGTGAGTAAAAATACGAATATAAAATTTGATTAAAGATTTTACTATTAGTCCATCTATATGTCCTGGGCCGTTTTGTCGAGGCCGTTATGTGGAGCTCATTTGTCGGGACCATTTTGTCGGTGAACACTAATTAACACTACTTTGGATGCTGGTGGGGTCGGATGTTAAATTTAATAAGCTACTATGCGCATTGCCTTTACTTTGTCCGTTTTTATTCTTTCATCTTTTTGTGAAGTAGAGTAGTATTTTTTTAGTATTGCGGACCGGCAGGAATTTTTTTCCATTGCACCAAGGACCGTTGAACTATTTTCCCTGTACTGACGTGGTAGCGAAATGTCCTTTCTTGGTAACTTCTGTGGACCGGCATCGGCTGACCCACGGAACGGCACCGGTCCGCGGACCACAGCTTTCAGAAGCACTGGAGTAGAGCACTCTGGTCGGATTTTAATCTAGGGGCCATGAAACTTTTTAAACGGATAATGTTGCTAGTAGAACAATACACACGAAGGCCAAAAACAAAACAAAAAAGCGTGCAGAACATTTCTTATCTATTTGAAGTACGATAACCACAAGGGTGGAGATGACGTTACTATTTAAAAACACAGAAAAAGTTTTAATCACCATGAAATTAGGAATGGGCTAATAGAAGGGGAAATATGAACATGCTCCGGCAAAGGAGACTCTCAAAGTCCGGGTCTATGTTTGGAAATTATGCTATATCCTGATGTTCATACTGCGAATGGCGCTCCTTCCAGTACACGGTGTTTATTTACAGATAAATATAATACCTTCCAGATTTTTTACAAGTTTCATGGCAAATTAACTAAACCAAAAAATAATTTGCAGTAAAGGTAATCAACTAAGTGGAAAAAATAAACAAAGAGCAAAATATTAAATGATCATACAAATAAAAGAGCCAAGCTCAAGCAGGTTTTGCATCCCTGACAGAATTTGTTAAGAATCCAGGTTGGCAATAATTGAGATTTAAGTCCTTAAAACCAACATGGAACCATGATTGTAAAAATAAATAACAGGGTGTGGGGAGAGAGAGGCGGTGATTGGATTAGAAAATGGCAGTGCCTGAAGGGGGCTCTTTATTAAGTTAATGCAAAATAAATTAACTTGGCTACCTAACTTGCATGATGCATTAATTAAAGGCTTTTGACAATGGTGTTTCAAAGTTGTAAAAAATTATAATGAGCCGACTGTTCCAAACAAAACACATCAGTAGAGGATTACATGTAATTTAATTATAATTAAAATGAGCCGACTGTTCCAAACAGAACACATAAGTAAAGGAATAATTTAATTATAATGAGCCGACTGTTCCAAACAGAACACATCAATAGAGGATTAATTTAATTATAATGAGCCGACTGTTCCAAACAGAACACATCAGTAGAGGATTAATTTAATTATAATTATAATGAGCCGACTGTTCCAAACAGAACACATCAGTAGAGGATTACATGTACATGTAATTTAATTATAAGGAGCTGACTGCTCCAAACAAAAACTGGTTCATGTAAAGTAAAGAATGTAAGCCATTAAGTCTTTCCATAAATAATTTAGCCTGTATATTTCAGGACAATGACACATTTGATCCAATAGATCATATTATAGAATCACATAAAACTCATTTTATTCAAGTTTACGAAAAAAAGTTATTCCATGCATGTATTCCGTCAGCAAATAAAAACATTTGTGATTATACTTTGAATAGATTAACTATTTTATTTCAATGCAAACCAATCCAAGGGGGCAATGATAAATTATGTCAAAAGAATAGAGGGAGGGGGGTTTTTGAAGAAGCTTAACAATTGTTGTTATGGAGAGTAGAGGCAGGAGTTCAAGATAAATATTTATACCAACCGTGTCTTTCCTTTTAAGAAAAACATTTTTAAAGCTTAAACTTAACCATTTAGGGATTTGCCTATAAGCAGCCAAAGCCTATACATTATCAGGGTATGAATGATTGTATGCATGTTTTAACTTTATGCTTCTTCAACAGGTGAAATCACATGCTAACTTCCCTAGAGACCAAGTTCAATTTGTTTGGACTGATTGAGATCTCACAGACAGTAAATATCCAGGATACCTGCTAATTATTAGTGTTTTTTTTTATTAAATAGACGAAAAGTGAGTCTTTGGGTTCCACAGGAACATTTATGTACTCCATGGAAAGATAATGGAAGCTCAAGTATATAGTCTTGATTTGTTCATGAAGTCAAAGTGTTAAGACCAATCATTTAAACAAGTAAAAATGCATACAAATATATTTATTATAGTCTCTATTCTATTTTTGACATAAAAGCCAGCCATTTAAGATATAATTAAACTGTGTGAGAGAACAAAAAAGTTGGGGTAGAATTCTTTGACATTCTTTTATTAGGGGGAAAG
Source organism: Ampullaceana balthica (assembly GCA_944989445.1). Classification (NCBI taxonomy): domain Eukaryota; kingdom Metazoa; phylum Mollusca; class Gastropoda; family Lymnaeidae; genus Ampullaceana; species Ampullaceana balthica. The sequence goes on from CALYLW010000018.1 coordinate 2,146,915, forward strand.
TGAAAGTTTACAGTTACAGACACTCCTTCCATTAAGAAGATTTTATGAGTTAAACAATAATTAATAAATTTGTCAATTTAGGCCTTCATTAACATTAAATTAATTTTTATTAAATATTTATAAAAATAACATGGAAAATTTGAAAAGTGTCTTGACACTCTTGAGTCTGAGAGAGAGAGAGGTTAATTAAATTTAAATTATTCATTAAATAGAATGTTCAGTTTTACTTTACAAAATCTATCAACATATAAACAATTCAGTAAAGACCAATGTTATGTTATCGTATTTGAAATATTTAACTTTAAGAATTGCACGAAAAAATGGGAAAATTAATACTGTAGACTAAGACTTGACCATAGTATAGAAAATTATTCATTGATTCATTGTAAAAACAAATGACTAACAACTGTTTGATTTAATAATTTCTTTTTTTTAAGTTAATAATTAAAAATATATCTAAAATTAAAAAATAAAAAAATAAATTTTGTAACAATATTTAAAGTATGCTTTATTTATAACTTTTTATTTGATACCACTTCCAATTACAAATATAGTGATTCAGATCAGATTTAGAATGATGTGTATTTAAATTTTGTAAATCAAAATTGAAGTTAAAAGCCAAACTGTCCATATATGCCAATAGTGCCATCAAACCATCAATACAAATAATTAGAGTAAATAATATCTAACACAACACTTAAATTGATTGATTATATTATATTCATTTGTTAGTGAACTAAAAAAATAATAGTTTTAATGAAGTTTAAAAATAACTTGCCGTTTAAACGATAACCCTGGTTAACTCGTTTGTTTGACTCGTGCTCCATTGTTAGCCTGCTCCGGTTGTTTACACTGATCAACTTCTCGTCTATACTTTTAGCTTTAACCTGGTCACCACCCCACAGCGTCAACTTGCCAGGATTTTTAACGCAATACAACTCGTATGGCCTGAAATGTTGGTGGTTGTAAAAGGGGTGGGGGGTTCTCTGTTGACAGTGGTAGATGGGGTTGTGAGGTCGAATATTAAAGATGATGGAAACCTCATAAATATTAATTAATAACTATTTATCCAACATTAATGCCTCTATCTTATTGTGAAAAAGAATTTCTTACTTCTTTAATCTTTGTATAATTATAATGAATATCAGTCAGTAGTGTTATCCTACGGGGATGAGCGTATCGTTTAGTGTTGTTTTTTTTTAAATATAAATTGTATTTAAACATTAAACACTTTGATGAATTAAAGATGTGTGCTTTGATCGTTTTTTAAAAATATTTTTTTATTGATTTTTAAACTTAGAAGGTTGTAACAAATATTTGTTTTAAATCACAAAGGCGTATGTCATCAGGGCATTGGACCCACTTAACTAAAACCGTCCCAGTTATGCACAGGGCCTTAACTGAACGATTTATGCAATATAAGTAAATAATCTTCTATTTAATTGATTTATTTCATTGCTTCAATTAAGCATCAAGTTGTTAATTGCTAGAATTTATTGATATGCAAAAATCAGTCCATTAAATTGTTTTGTTAAATTTACTCGACCTCCGTCCCCGAGTATATATATATTATATTCATATTTATATTTCATTGATGGGTGGAAGCAGAAAAAAATAATTTTAATACGAAAATCATTCATGAAACAAAAGAATACGCCACTGCACCCTTTAGCGACACCACTGATTAGGCTACTTACTAGTACTAGAATGCTTTATCAAAGAATAAAATTTAACACCTTACTTTTCTCTTTGCAAAATTCCATTTTTCACTTAGTGATATTAATTAATGTGATTATATTTTTAATAGCAAGAGTTGAAATTAAAATTGGTCCTGACAATACAAAATTATATCATCTTTGATTTAGGCCTACAGGCTAAATGGTTTAAATAGACGCAACCAGGAGGTGACTGTTGTAACCATTTAATACCCAGCACACATACACATTAATAACTTTTAATTAATTTATCAAGACTCGTATAGCATTAATTGAAAGTTTAGATAATCCTGTTATAATGTTATATTAATTTTACTATCCATTAAATTGTTCATGGGTGATCAAATCTCCATTATCTCCATGTAATAATGGGAGGTAACTCAAGTCTACAACGAAAAGCACTAATTGAGAAATGGGTAAATTCCCTTTAAATATGACGAAACTTTAAGTACAAAGATTCTACTATCTTAAACAATGTGTTGCCACTCTAGTGTTCAAGAACCAAGAAGAATTAAGAAGATGCCTACGCTCCTCGATAAGCTGTGTGAATCTTACACTGTATTCTGTATCTACACACCTTAAAATATAACACTGTAGCTACACACCTTTTAACATTGTAGCTACACACCTTATTACAAAAAAAATGCTAACAAATCGTCTGAACAATCAGCCTAAATAAACAGCCTTAATAAAAAGCTAAAATAAACAGTCTCAATAAACAGCCTTAATAAAATGCTAAAATAAACAGTCGAAATAAAAATCCAGCTTAAAAACATCAAAAATAAATTATTAAAAAAAGCAGCCAAAATAAACAGCCATAACAAACAGCCTATTTTTAATGGGCCTAATTAAGAAGAGTAAACAGACAACCTGTCGCATATATAATATGTAAAATAAATTAACCTTGCAAGTGTTTATTTTAATCACATTTTATCAATAATTTTAAGGCCTAAATGTACGTAATATAAATCTTTAAGTCTTTAATTATTTGCATGAAAAAGAATACGAATAGTCTGATGGAAATTCCGAAAAAAGTCCTTTCTGTCCTGTGTGTAGATACGACGACCTCCCAGCCACAGCGAGACACCAGCCAATGAAGTTCATCTGAAACGAGAGAAAGACGAGGACTTGAGCGCACTGGGGAAGCAACTACAATGTACAGTTCAGCCCTGTTCAAGGTTGTTTTTTTTTAATAGAAAGATTTTGTCAGAACCAATTGGTGGGAATCTAAGAATCTGGGACTGAATGGGGAGGTGACGGGCGGGGGTTGGGGGCACTGCCAATTGGCGTCACTAAGGGTGCGTGGGGGCTCGAACCACACCGGGTGACATCATCAAAAAGGGTGACATGACACAAAAATGTAAATTTTTGTATGTTATTTTTTTTAATTATTTTATTTTTCACTGGCAGACTGAGAGAATTAGGGCGTGATAAGGTGACACCATGAGCTACTGCACTGGGTAACACCAGCCCTAGTGACGCCTCTGGCACTGCTACAACCATAAGTAGGGATATGCTAAATCAACTTTTAGTCTCCCCTTCCATGGAAAACAAACAAACAAAAGTTTTTCTGTAAACAAACAAACAAAAAGTTTTTCTGTAACTTTGTGCAATATTGTCACTTATCATCCAAATAATCCTGTGATTTTTGTACCGTGATTGTTATATTGAACGCACGTTTATTATGACGCGGCGGGTGTATTAGGGAATGTGACGTAGGGATGGTTATGTAGTCGAGCTAGCTAGTTGCCCCATAGCTTGTGTAGGAGTAGGACTTAGTTATGATATATCAGCACATTTATATGATTCATAATTGGTGCTGTTGAAATAAGTGGTCTTAACAACACTAAAACCAGACGGTAACACAAACCACACGTCCCCCAAAAGAAAATAATTTTAAAATTTAAAAAATTAAATTCCTGTATTATTTTTTTTTAGTACTGACCAAGTTACCAAAATAACGTAACACGTCAATGTGCGTCACTATCTCTCTTCAACTCACGTCATCTAGTCCCAGACGTTAGGCTACATTTTATCTGCCATTGACCCAGGCAGAGACCAGGCTGACATTGTTGACAGGTGCTTCATGAGAGTTGGCTGGAAGGTCGCATCACTCACGTAGATCGGTCTTGAAAAGTCAAAGTTAGATCAAAAGGTTATTAGCCGTCTGTAAAAAACATAAGAAACAATTATTAATTATAGCCATAAGCTACTAATCAAATTTTCGTTCTACCCGTCCGGAATTCAGGCGTGGAATGGGTTGCCTGAAGAAACCAGGAAAACCAACACTTTATCAACATTTAAATCTCTAATAAAAATGCAGGACTAAACACAAACCATAGATAAGCGTAGGACGCAATAATCTTCTGTATAGAAGGAGCTCTGTAAACAGATAAGATGAGATAAGATAAGATAAGATATCTGTAACTGCAATAAACAATCACTGGGTCTATCTGGGCTGTTGTAACAAGATAAACGTACAAGATATACATTAAATAATGATGTTGGTAAAACTGTAATTTGAGCTTCCTTTTATTGATGATAGTAAGCCCTCAAAACAATACTTTATTGTATCACTTGGGATGTTTCGAAAATCTATGAGTCAGACGAGATTATTGTAAATGAGTCAAAATTTTGAAACGTTAAGATGATAATTGGTCACTGTAGTCTCTTCAACCGATTTTTAAAATTTATTCCACAAATTATTTGCTACAACTGCCAAGAATGTATAATTATATTCTATTAGGCGCGTCAGTAATAAAATAAGGCCCCCACTCATTCCAACCAATACCACATAACAAAATATATTTTTTTAAATAACAAATAATGTTATCATTGATTTATTTCATGTTTGCTATTGTTTTTGTTGTGATATTCTTTTATAATACAACTTCCTTAAAGGCATTACAAAATATAAATTTTAAGTCTTTTTGTCAAACAGCTTTAAGTACTCCAGTTTATAATAAATATATATAATTTTAGGATAAACCTGTTCTTTAGACATAGACATCTAAATAATTATCTCAGCAACATAGCAGATGTTTACGACAAAACAAAGCCCAGACAATTGAGCTGTACTTACCTACCTCTTCTGCGGCATGTAGTCCATGGGGAAGGGGAAGATAATCGTGGAGTTCTTCTCAGCCGAGATGGTGACGAGGGTTTGTAGGTATCGGAGTTTGAGGGCGTTTGGTGACTGGTACATGACGTCAGCGGCCTCCTTGAGAGACTTTGAGGCGCTGTACTCACCTTCGGCGGCAATGACCTGTAGGCAACAACGGCAGATTTAAGACACAGGGAAAAGGGGGTAGGCATTTGATGAGACCGGTACCTCTAAACAGACCGTTCAATGACTGACTTAAAAAGGTCCTATTACGTTCAGTGAATGACTTAGAAAGGTCTTTATAGTTTCAGAGATTAGCTTAGAAAGGTCTTAATAGTTTCAGAGATTAGCTTAGAAAGGTCTTATTTCGTTCAGAGAGTTGCTTAGAAAGGTCTTATTTCGTTCAGAGAGTGGCTTAGAAAGGTCTTATTTCGTTCAGAGAGTTCTTAGAAAGGTCTTATTTCGTTCAGAGAGTTCTTAGAAAGGTTTTATTTCGTTCAGAGATTAGCTTAGAAAGGTCTTATTTCGTTCAGAGATTAGCTTAGAAAGGTCTTATTTCGTTGAGAGAGTTGCTTAGAGAGGTCTTATTTCGTTCAGAGATTAGTTTAGAAATTAGAAATGTCATATTAAAATTATAGTCTGCGGCACAGTCCAGGTCGCAGTGCCCCAAATAAGTTTTAAGCAAGACCTAGAAAGCTTCAGGATACAACTTATCGTAAATATGCTGCAATATGTACAATTGTTACCCCTGCCCTGATTTGTCCTTTCATTCAAAAAAAATTCTAACAAATATTATCAATATGTAATTTGCATATACTAAATAAGACCTTAGAACCAACAGACAGACTAACCAACAGACAGACTAACTTTTGCTTTTGCTTCTCGCGTTGCTTCGGCTTCTGCTGCCATCGCTCTTTGCATTTGTGTTGGCAGACGAACATCTTTGCTGTGGAACGTCGGCAAAAGACGCTGTTAGGCATGAGACATCTTTGAACAGCTAAGCTTGGGAAAATCAGAGCTATAAATTCGTATTGGAACATCTCCTTTAGCGATTCAACATTTTTATAACTGTTAGGGTCTTATCACTCTGGACGACTGTCATGCATTTTAGAATTAACGACGCCATATATAAAATATTATATTTTGAGCAGGATAAGTAGTACAATTAAAGTGTGTGTGTGGGGGGGGGGCTACTAAAACAATTACATGTACTTTTAATATACGATGAGTGTCAACCTTGAGGTACTCAGTGCTGAAGACAGAGTCGCTTCGCTTATACATCTAGTGAGTGAAGAGTTTGATGAAGAAATTAATTTTCAATTAATAATCCTCCATTTCAAACTGCTAAAACTACTTTATCCACTAATATGATGTCCCAACAAATTCGTGTTTTTTTAAATTTTAAAATTATAAACAAAATTATGTTTAAATTATTTTATTAAGCTTGAAACTGTATCGAATTTATGAGTAGCCCTCAAACCCTTTGAATAAAACGGAACCGACGACTTGATACTTCTTGAGCATATTTATGAGAGTTGCATTGGAAAAGAAAGAAAAAAGTTCAAGGGTTTCAACTCACATTTCTACCCTTTCAACCTTCACACCCCACGGACCAGTGGCCTCGTCCAAATTCATCTGGATAATTTGGGAGAGGAAAACAACAACAACGTTTTTATACGCATATACTCAGCAAACAAGTACGCTTAAAAAACCAGAAAAAAATATTGTAAGTGTCTTAAGATATTTGAACGTTTTTAAAACTGGCCACAATAATGCGTTTTGATATTTTTAAATCCCTTATATTAACTTCACCGCCGTCTCTCTCTCTCTGTCTGTCTCTCTCTCTGTCTCTCTCTCATCATCTCATGGGCTCGGCGGGCGGAAAAACAAAAGTCGAAAATGACCCACTTCCAATGATCCGATCGAACTGAAATTTGGCACACGGACCCGTCTTACCTAACAATGCATCGTATCAAAATTTCAGATCGATCGAACGTACCGTAATTAAATTAATGCATTTTTAGTTTATCCTTATATGAGGTATGTAATTTTAATTCACGATTTGTTATTGTTTTTTTGCCACGTGAAAGTTTGAGCATTGAGGCGACCCAACGAAACGACGGTGCGCTTTTGTTTACATTTTACGTGTCACTCTGAGCTCGGTCAAGCGAATCGGTGACCAGACTTTTCCCCTCTCCCCCCACCCACCCCTCCCCCCCCACTAGGGTTATGATGCAAAGTTGAGTTAAGACAGATTCAGTCTGTAAATGTTTGAATATAATCAATACTTTTAGTTATGTCTCATCTATAAGGGATTTATAGTCAAAAACTTTGTTTTTACGGGGTTGTTTAATTAAATCCCTTATATTAACTTCACGGCCGTCTCTGTCTGTCTCTCTCTCTGTCTCTCTCTCATCATCTCATGGGCTCGGCGGGCGGAAAAACAAAAGTCGAAAATGACCCACTTCCAATGATCCGATCGAACTGAAATTTGGCACACGGACCCGTCTTACCTAACAATGCATCGTATCAAAATTTCAGATCGATCGAACGTACTGTAATTAAATTAATGCATTTTTAGTTTATCCTTATATGAGGTATGTAATTTAAAATCACGATTTGTTATTGTTTTTTTGCCACGTGAAAGTTTGAGCATTGAGGCGACCCAACGAAACGACGGTGCGCTTTTGTTTACATTTTACGTGTCACTCTGAGCTCGGTCAAGCGAATCGGTGACCAGACTTTTCCCCTCTCCCCCTCCCACCCACCCCTCCCCCCCACCCCTCCCCCCCTAGGGTTATGAAGCAAACTTGTGTTAAGACAGATTCAGTCTGTAAATGTTTGAAAATAATCAATACTGTTAGTTATGTCTCATATATAAGGGATTTATAGTCAAAAACTTTGTTTTTACGGGTTTGTTTTATTGTTTTACCCTTGCTGCTTTCTCTAGAAATTCGTGGTATCTACAGTATGCGACCACATAATTTTCGGTTCTGTAGGGCTTTAATGTAGAGGTCACGGTGATTGAACGGCACGCGCGCTCGGCTGGTGTACCGAGAGACACGAGTTCGAATCTCCGTGAAGGTAGGGATATATTTAGCGGGGTAAGGGTGTCACTGAGTCCACCCAGCTCAAGGAGACAAAGGCGGCTTGGCATTATGCCACACAATACCCTCATAGACTCATAGCTGTGGCCTGTGAACGCTGCGTCGCTTGCCAACAGACAGGCAGGGTCTGTGCGTTCTTATCAGAGCGTAGGACGCAAGAATCTTAGTAATGATAATTAATCGTAATAATAATAAAATGTTATACATGAATACATGTACGATATGTATTTGAAATCAGAGCGTTTGAATTAAGCCGAGTCTGCCACGTCAGAGTCTGGGGTTACGCACACCAAAGTCGGCAGATGTACCAGCAGAGTTTTACTAATGTTCTCCCGGTCTAACAGAGGCTGACAAAAGGCCACGCACACTAAAGACGGCTGACGTACCTGTAAAGTTTTACTTATGTTCTCCCGGTCTGACAGAAGCTGGCTCAGGTTCTTCGTGCCCAACACGTTCCTCAGGAAGGTCTGTGCCAGGAGCTGCGTCGCCTTGTACGCGTCATAGACACAGATGATGGACATGATAGGGTTCACCACGCGATAGTAGACGACAGCATCCACACTGGCCGTGACGGAGTCTTTAGTGAGGATCTGGTCATCGGAAGGTCAGAGGTCATCGGGAGGTGGGATTTTAGCGAGAAAAACAACAACAGATAAATTTACATACTAAGACCATTTATAGTAGTACAAAAAAAAAGAACTTTACAGTACGAAACATTTGATCCAAACTAGTTGCGATGACAAGGTGCCTACAATCGTATCGCCATTTACAGTTAAGGTGTGAGAGATGACTCAAGGGACTGAAAAACTGAAGTCTTACCTCCTGTGGGGGCACGTCGTACACAATGGATCTCATGTCCACAGATCTGTACTCGTCAGTACACGGTAAAATAAAGAACATCCCTGAAAATTCCCGACCAGATCAGAAAATCAGATCAAGCGAGTAAAGCGAGACATAGTTTATGGATTTCTTCTCTTAGTATTTGGTTTTCTCTCAACCAAGTCAGACAATTTTGAAAAAAAAATGTATGTGTGTGTTAGATTAAGTAAGTAAGTAAATGTTTCCTTCTACTTACCAGGCCCTTTCCCGCCTTTCCGGAGAATTTTTCCGAGCCTAAAAATAACTGGCCTCTCAAACTGTTGTACGACCTGAACACAAAATGTCGTGATGAGTTGATCCAATATGTTAAATGTAATGTCAATGATACACAACACAAAATGTCGTGGTGAGGTGATCCAATATGTTAAATGTAATGTCAATGATACATAACACAAAATGTCGTGATGAGTTGATCCAATACGTTAAATGTAATGTCAATGATACACAACACAAAATGTCGTGGTGAGTTGATCCAATACGTTAAATGTAATGTCAATGATACACAACACAAAATGTGATGAGGTAATCGAATAAGTTAAATGTAATGTCAATGATACACAACACAAAATGTGATGAGGTAATCGAATAAGTTAAATGTAATGTCAATGATACACAACACAAAATGTGATGAGGTAATCGAATAAGTTAAATGCAATGTCAATGATACACAACACAAAATGTGATGAGGTGATCCAATATGTTAAATGTAATGTCAATGATACACAACACAAAATGTGATGAGGTAATCGAATAAGTTAAATGTAATGTCAATGATACACAACACAAAATGTGATGAGGTAATCGAATAAGTTAAATGTAATGTCAATGATACATAACAGAAAATGTGATGAGGTAATCGAATAAGTTAAATGTAATGTCAATGATACATAACACAAAATGTGATGAGGTAATCGAATAAGTTAAATGTAATGTCAATTATACATAACACAAAATGTGATGAGGTAATCGAATAAGTTAAATGTAATGTCAATGATACATAACACAAAATGTGATGAGGTAATCGAATAAGTTAAATGTAATGTCAATTATACATAACACAAAATGTGATGAGGTAATCGAATAAGTTAAATGTAATGTCAATGATACATAACACAAAATGTGATGAGGTAATCGAATAAGTTAAATGTAATGTCAATGATACACAACACAAAATGTGATGAGGTAATCGAATAAGTTAAATGTAATGTCAATGATACACAACACAAAATGTGATGAGGTAATCGAATAAGTTAAATGTAATGTCAATGATACATAACACAAAATGTGATGAGGTTATCGAATAAGTTAAATGTAATGTCAATGATACATAACACAAAATGTGATGAGGTAATCGAATAAGTTAAATGTAATGTCAATGATACACAACACAAAATGTGATGAGGTAATCGAATAAGTTAAATGTAATGTCAATGATACACAACACAAAATGTGATGAGGTAATCGAATAAGTTAAATGTAATGTCAATGATACATAACACAAAATGTGATGAGGTAATCGAATAAGTTAAATGTAATGTCAATTATACATAACACAAAATGTGATGAGGTAATCGAATAAGTTAAATGTAATGTCAATGATACATAACACAAAATGTGATGAGGTAATCGAATAAGTTAAATGTAATGTCAATGATACATAACACAAAATGTGATGAGGTAATCGAATAAGTTAAATGTAATGTCAATGATACATAACACAAAATGTGATGAGGTAATCGAATAAGTTAAATGTAATGTCAATGATACACAACACAAAATGTGATGAGGTAATCGAATAAATTAAATGTAATGTCAATGATACACAACACAAAATGTGATGAGGTAATTGAATAAGTTAAATGTAATGTCAATGATACATAACACAAAATGTGATGAGGTAATCGAATAAGTTAAATGTAATGGAAAGGACACATAAAAAAATATTGACATGATTTGTCATGGTTCATACAAATTACGAATTAAAATGTAAATTAAATTGATATATTTTTTTAAAAGTCGCTTCTATTTCATTTACTCCTTTTAAATAATCCCTCTGGTTAGATCGACATGAGAAAAGAAATTGTTAACGGCGCTTGAGAATTTCCATACGAGCGTAATCAGCAACAATGTTTAACTTCTGTCTAAAAGTCATGCTTCAACATTAGATGTTTAGTTGCTATCGTGACATTTAAAAAAATCAACAATAAAAAAGAATGTAATTTTAATTTTGTCGTGCAATTTTTCACATTTTTTAATCAAGAAATAATTAAAAGAGTTTGAAAGATGTGGCAATCGTTCAGCATTCAGTATACGACAATTCTACAATTCTTTCTAAATTAAAAGAAAAGCTAAGACTGAAGAAAATAAATAAAGTTCAAACTCATTTGCTTAAAAATGTATTGAGCATAAACTTTAAACCCATCTATTTAAGGTTTATTTTGTTAAATAAGTACCAGTATTATGAAAGTTATTATAATTATAATGATTGTCAAAACAAAATTGATCATTTCAGTTTCGATTTCGACACGTTTTAGAAAGACTGAAAAAGTAAATTACCTCACCGGGGCCTACTCACCTTGACACAGAAGAACAACGAGAAGGGAAAAGTTAGGGCCACGAGGAAGTAGGAGAAGCAGACGAGACATGACCCCAGGCAGTCCATGCAGGGACCCGACTCACGGGGGGCACCTGGCGAGGTATCTGACCGTAAAAAAGTATTATTATTATTATTATTATTATAGAAAGTACAACATGGACATCAAATTTAATTACCTCTTCCACAAAAAACATAAAACTAAAATAATTTAAAGTAAACGATTGATCTTAACTAAATACTGACGGAATGATTTTAAAAAAAATGTAGACCTCCTTTATTCCGACAAAAGTAGTTCACTAAACCACCGCCCCCCCCCATGACTAACTAGTGATTGGGGAGGGAGGCGGAGCAGCAGCACATTAGGTTTTTAAAATGTATTTAGGGCACACTTTAGATACCTCAGATGACTTACCTCCGCCCTCCCCTTTACCCCCCCCCCACACTCAAAAAATAATTTTAAAAAAATATAATTAAAAAATTGTTTTGTGTCAACCTGCACTGATGTCAGATGAGCTCATCGTATTCCGTTAGATCTCAGACTGACTTCAGCACTTAAGGGCTTGGGTTGGGGGGGGGGATAATGCTCTGTTGGAAACTTTGTTTTAGTTTAGGGGAAATAGTGTTCTGTCAGAGAACGTATTTTTCAAATTTTAGTGGAAATCGTGTTCTGTCGGGAAATTTGTCTCATGTCGTGGGGAATAATGTTATGTGGGGGAAACTTAGTTTCTTTTCAAGGGAAATCTTTCTAGTCGGGGTGCCAGCTCTTTTGTGTTCATTGGAAAAACTTTTAAACCAAGACGAGGAGCTCTGTTACAGTTGACATTTTCAGTTTTAATATCATCACCTGCCAACAATGCAGTTATCATATGATATATTCAACATTAGTGTAGGATTTGAATTCATTACATTTATATCGGATATTACTTGACATATTTTTGGTACTAATACGGTTTGGGGGTGGGGGGAACAAATGCTGACTTAGCGAGGTCCGACTGTAATTTACCTCATCAAAACAAGTAAATAAGTTATAGAAGTCATGAAAGTAGAAAGAGAGAGGCAGCAATTCTAGTCCAACTTTTGAAATAAGGGAAAACAAAAATGAGGGTCACTTTACGATCTATATTTTATATATATATATATATATATATATATATATATATATATATATATATATATATATATATATATATATATATATATATATATATAATATATATATATATATATATATATAATTCACTAGGACAACATCAAGTCATGTACATATAAGCATGACGAATGACCCCTGCTCGGGTAGACCAATCACTATTCATGGTTGGCAAGCTATGGTAGTAAAAGGAGGCGGCAGGTAACAACAACCGCAGTGCGCATGTCTTGAGACCAACAATGCGTCGGCGATCCCCCCCCCCGAAGTTCCCTCGCGTTGTTTTCATTTCTTCGTTCTGCTGTTTGTGTCCGTTCTTTCCCCTCGTTCTTTGCAATATCTATGAGCAAGTCTGCGGGTCATATCTAGTTATGTTAAATTACAGAAATCCTAATACTTCTAAGGACTAAAGGCTATTAAGGCTATTAATATTAATTTTATACAATACAAAATGTCAAATTTAGAAGGGAAAACATTTCAACCCTGCGACACCCAAGATGAGTGTTTGAGTTGTTTAAGTTAAGAACTTTGATTGTCCTGCTGTTAAAGAAAGTAACGTTATAGTCAAATGTTCGCTTACTGATAGTTCCCGCCTTGGGCACTGGCGCTCTCTCACTGTCGTCGTCTGCTGGGGAAAAATATTGTTAACACTCCTGGTAATGTTATGATTATTATTGAACATATCTAACTGTATCTGTTACAGACGCTCCTTCTATACAGAAGATTATTGGGTCCTCCTATGTTTATCCATACTTTATGTCTAGTCTCACACTTTTTATTAGAGCTTTAAATGTTGATAAAGTTTTGGTTTTCCTGATTTACTGAAGGCAATCCACTCCACACCCAAATTCCAGACGGGAAGAACGAGAATTTGTATGTGTTTGTTCTTGCCTACGGAATAAGAAAAGTGTTTTTATCCCTTCTATCTTTGTCTATAAGAGAGTATTAGGCATTAGGTTATCTTTTTGTTGTATTTCCAAGTCCAAGTTGAAATTAATTGCCTTATGTATTATTACTATTTTGCTCCTTGTTCTTCTATCCTCTAGTGTTTAAAGGTTTAATGAGTTAGATTGCAAGTATAGCCACTTACTTTTTTTAGGTTCCATTTTCTAAAACACTTTTGAAATGTGTTCGTATTCGTAGTGCATTACAGATTTACAGTAGTCAAACCATCACTACCTAGAAAGAATTACAACATCCGGCATGGTGCGCACCAGTATTAATAGATTAACATCGCAGTCTTTTTTTTTAAAGTGCGCACCTCTTTTTATTTACTCTTTAATATGGAACTAATACAATTTTAAAGATTAAAAAATGTTAGAAAAATATATATAACTAGCGTATCACCCGTCAAAAATAACGGAAGTTTTCAGCTAAAATCTATTTATTTTATTAAAAAAATACACTTTTTTAGGGCGCCTACGGCGCCGACCTTTTCAAAAGCGCAACTAACTTGTCCTTGTTTGATAAATACGAAATATTAAACTTTCTGAAATGTAAACAAAGTATTTTATAATAGGGGTTGTAGGGTGCCTACGGCACCCTCTTTTTTTAAATTTTATAATTAACCATGATCAAATCCTCTTTTTACATTGATCCCTTTTCCAAAATTAAAATACATGTATGAGCGAAAGAATGACGTCATATAATATTTTTTTTACAGCGCATCTTTAATTTGCACACCTTTTGATGCATTGGTGCAGTAATTTGTTTTCTCTGTTTTCTAAAATTAGTAGCGTCACGGACAGACATTGCAAATTATATTGCTTAATAATACTAGCGTATCACCCGTAAAAAAATGACGAAAGTTTTCAGCTGAAATCTATTTATTTTGAAAAAAGACTTTCTGAAATGTATACAAAGTATTTTATAATAGGGGTTGTAGGGCATCTACGGCACCCCCTTTGTTTTTTGACTTTATAATTAACCATCATCAAATCCTCTTTTTACATTGTTCCCTTTTCCAAAATTAAAACATGAGCTAAAACAATGACGTCATATAATATTTTTTTTAAAGCGAATCTTTAATTTGTAGACTTTTTGATGCATTGGTGCAGTAATTTGGTGCGCTGCTTTCTAAAATTAGTATAACGTTACATCCACACATACATACATACATACATACATACATACATACATACATACATACATACATACATACATACATACATACATACATGCATACATGCATACATACATACATACATACATACATACATACATACATACATACATACATACATACATACATACATACATACATACATACATACATACATACATACATACATACATACATACATACATACATACATACATACATACATACATACATACTACATACATACATACATACATACATACATACATACATACATACATACATACATACATACATACATACATACATACATACATACATACATACATACATACATACATACATACATACATACATACATACATACATACTACATACATACATACATACATACATACATACATACATACATACATACATACATACATACATACATACATACATACATACATACATACATACATACATACATACATACATACATACATACATACATACATACATACATACATACATACATACATACACATACATACATACATACATACATACATACATACATACATACATACATACATACATACATACATACATACATACATACATACATACATACATACATACATACATACATACATACATACATACATACATACATACATACATACATACATACATACATACATACATACATACATACATACATACATACATACATACATACATACATACATACATACATACATACATAATACATACATACATACATACATACATACATACATACATACATACATACATACATACATACATACATACATACATACATACATACATACATACATACATACATACATACATACATACATACATACATACATACATACATACATACATACATACATACATACATACATACATACATAAATACATACATAAATACATACATACATACATACATACATACATACATACATACATACATACATACATACATACATACATACATACATGCATGCATACATACATACATACATAAGGATAAGTTACTAGGGCTTTTGACAAAAAAAATAGGCGCCGTAGTCGCCCTACAGCTGCAGTGAGTGCCATAGGCGCCCTACAACCCCTAATATAAAATATTCTGTGTACATTTCAGTATATTCAATATTAAGTATTTATCAAACAAGGATAAGTTAGTTGGGCATTTGAAAAAAGTGGGCGCCGTAGGCGCCACGGCGCCTCAGAGCAACCTAGTTATAAATAATATAATAGCCCAAGTCACTCATTGGAAGGATGTGTAAATCTATGACGTCATTTTTTGAGCTTATATTTTAATATAACAGGATCACCAATGTCGAGGTACTCAGAAGAAGCCATATGCTGAGTATGCACTCAATTCTGAGTGAGAGGCGCCTGCGGTGGTTAGGTCATGTCCGCAGAATTAGCTCGAAGCGCATTCCTAGAGCCTTGCTTTACGGTGAGCTGGCAACCAGTATGAGAAAAAGAGGTCGCCCCTGCTTGCGCTTCAAGGACGTCTGCAAGAAAGACATGTCATTGGCACAGACAGACCATAAAACGTGGGAGACCATTGCCGAGGAGCGCACCTCCTGGCGGGAAAAAGTGCGTGAGGGCATTCATGTCACGGAAGCATCCCTCATAGCTTTGAGTGAAGAGAGAAGGGCCAGGAGAAAGGGGAGGGGGGCAGAGGAGCAGGAGTACACACCATCATCCCATGAGGACGGACGGTTGCCATACCACACCATATTTTAATACAAGGCGTGCATCGGAAGGCGCGCAAAAAGATGTGCAAAATAATTATAAATTAAAGACGCTCTGTAAAAAAATATATTATATTACGTCATTGTTTTAGCTTATATTTTAATTTTGGAAAAAGGGAACGATGTTAAAATAGGGTTTGAGGATTTTTAATTATAAAATACTTTGTGTACATTTCAACAAGCTTAATATTTCGTATTTATTAAACAAGGATAAGTTACTTGGGCTTTTGACAAAAAAACGTAGGCGCCGTAGGCACCCTACAGCTGCATTGAGTGCCGTAGGCGCCCTACAACCCCTATTATAAAATACTTTGTGTACATTTCAGTAAGTTTAATATTAAGTATTTATCAAAGAAGAATAAGTTAGTTGGGCTTTTGAAAAAAGTGGGCGCCATATGAAAAGTGGGCGCCGTAGGCGCCCCGGCGCCCCAGCGCAACCTAGTTTTTATAAATGGATAAAAAATATAGTTATGTGTTTTATTACATTACTAGCAGACCCGTCGTGCGTTGCAACGATCTCAGTAAAATGATTAAGTTTAAAGAAACCAATGAGTGAATGAGTGGCATATATTAAAAACATTTATGCCAGAAACCTTCGCGGAAGTTTGCAAATAAACAAAATCCAAGTTTCCTACCAAACGGATAAATAAATTAATAATTAAAAAGCTTACAAAATAAAAAAACAATATTAAGTCAAGGGGCCCAGCCGAAAAATGAGTGAGAATTAAATTTTTTAATGCCATTGTACTCAAGCAAAATTTCTCAATATCGTGCAAAATTGAAAGGGGAATAAATTATTACTGTGCAGTAAAAATGACATTTGGGGCCCCCAGCTCCGTGGGAATGGACTATAGGAGTTCAGTGCCCTATAGTAATATAATCTAGGTTCTTAAATTTTTATATTCTAAGTTTAGTCAAAATCCATTTATTTTCTCATAATTTAGCGCTTAAACTAATTTTAATATAGTTAATATAGTGTTTTTAAAAAATGACATTTAGGGGCCCCTGGGCCCATTCGGTGAAAGATGTCAACTTCAAAAACCTGTTCAATTTAATTCAGTTTCGTCATAGATATATTCCTCAAAATCGTGAAAAATTGAATGTGGAAAAATATCTTAAACATATACGAAGAAAAGACATTTGGGGCCCCAGCCCCGAAGGAATGGACATTTGAAGTTTTGTGCCCTATAGTATTTTAATATGGGTTACCTAGTTTTTGTACACAAATTTTTGTTAAGATCCAATTATTTACTCAGTAACAACCCCATAAACTAATTTTTATAAAGCTCGTATAAGCAAAAAACGACATTAAGGGCCACAGGGCCCAATTATTGGAAGAAATAAAGTGCGAAAGACATGTTCATTTGAATAATTTCAAAATACATACATATATTTATATTTCTCAATATTGTTAAAAATTGAATGGACGATAAAACATTAAACATTTACTAAAAAAGACATTTTGGGTCACATGCCCCGAGGGAATGAAACTTAGGAGTTCAGTGCCCTATAGTAATAAAATATAGACCATTGAGTTTTTTATATACTAAGTTGGGTCAACAGCTATTAATTTTCTCAGTATTTTACGCTAATACTAATTTTTTACAGCTAATATAAGGGAAAAAAGATATTAGGGCCCCTGGGCCCATTTGGTGATAGATGTAAATTTCAAAAACCTTTTCATTTAATCAAGTTTCCTCATAGATATATTTCTCAAGATCGTGAAAATTTGAATGTGGAAAAATATCTTAAACACATACGAAGAAAAGACATTTGGGGCCCCCGGCCCGAAGGAATGGTCATTTGAAGTTCTGTGCCCTATAGTATTTTAATATGGGCTACCAAGTTTTTGTATACAAATTTTGGTTTAGATCCATTCATTTAGTCAGTAGCTGACGCATAAACTAATTTTTATATAGCTCATATAAGCAAAAAATGACATTATGGGCCCCCGGTGCCCCATGAGTGTTAAATATAGAAAATAAAGTTGCCAGTTACCATCCCAGGTAGGTACTTAACAGTCTCCAAAAATTTCATGACGATCGGATGAATGGTTTAGTCTGCTATAAAGGACATGCACACACACACACACACACACACAGACATACTTTGATTTTATATATATATAGATAAAGATTAATAATTAAAAAGCTTACAAAAGAAGAAACAATATTAAGGGCCCCGACTTCAAATGAGTGATAATTTTTTTTTAAATTGAAATTGTTCTCAAGCTATATTTCTCGATATCGTGTTAAATTGAATGGGGAATACAATTATTAACGTTCAGTAAAAAAATACATTTGGGGCCCCAAGGTCCAAGGGAATGGACATTAGGAGTTCTGTGCCCTCTATTAATTTATTATAGGCTGTTAAGTTTGTATATACTAAGTTTGGTAAAAAATCCATTTATTTTTTCATTATCTAACGCTTAAACTAATTTTTATATAGCTAATATAGGGGGGAAAAACGACATTAAGGGGCCCCCGGGCCCATTTGGTGCAAGATATCAATTTCAAAAACCTGTTCATTTTAAGTCAGTTTCATCAGGGAGATATTTCTCAAGATCGTTAAAAATTGAATGAGAAAAATATCTTAAACAGATACGAAAAAAAGACATTTGGGGCCCCCAGCCCCGAAAAAAATGACATTAGAAGTTCAGCGCACTTAATTATATTAATATGGGCTACCAAATTTTTGTATACAAAGTTTGGTTAAGATCCACTCATTTACTCAGTAGCTAGCGCATAAATTAATATTTATATAGCTCATATTAGCTAAAAACGGCATTTAAGGCCCCAGGGCCCATTCAGGGAAAGATATAAAGTTCAATACACCTGTACATTTCAATATGGATAATAATGGATACATTTGTCATTATTTTTCAAGATCGTTAATAATTGAATGTGGAATAAAATCCTAAGCGTTTAAGAAAAAAGGCATTTTAGGCCCCCAGCCCCGAAAGAATGGTCATTATGAGTTCAATGCCCTATAGTATTTTAATATCCGCTGTCAAGTTTTTATATACAAAGTTTGGTTAAGATCCATCAATTTACACAGTAGCTAACGCTTAAACTAATTTTTATATAGCTCATATAAGCAAAAAATGACATTATGGGCCCCCGGCGCCCCATGAGTGTTAAATTTAGAAAAAAAGTTGCCAGTTACCATCCCGGGAGCGCACTCAACAGTCTCAAAAAGTTTCATGACGATCGGATGAATGGTTTAGTCTGCTATAAAGGACATGCACACACACACACACACAGACATACTTTGATTTTTATATATATGGATAAATAATAAAAATATGCATACATTCTGATGGAGAAATTTACAACGTACAAATTAAATATGAGGAAATTAAAGATATCAATGAATCGATCATCGAATTGAATTCCCTCTATGCCCGTCTGGTGTTGTATTTTACTTGGACTTGTCATTTTGTGGCTGTATTAATACTATTAATCCGGAATTTAACATCGAACAACTTCATCTCAAGTAGAGAGCGTTCTTTCGTTGACTTGAGCGTTGTCTTGGCGTGTGTAACTTATTACAAGAGTGGAAAAAAGACTGAACTCTTGCTACAAGGTGAATCGGTTCAACCTGATGGAAGTGATACAGACTACAACGAACCCCAAGACGACCATTGCGATTAAACTTCTTGGTGGAATCTTGAGAATGAGGCTACGCCAAACAGGCATGCATAGCCTGGAACTCTTGATTTGATTGTGTGTATTTGTCTTGTTATTATTTCTGGATCAGGATTTTCATCATAGATTCCTGTTTCGCTAATGACATTCTTAGTCCAGGACCCCTGTTTCGGCGGACAAGGGATAAGGTGCTCCATCAAATTAACAGTCTATGACAGTGATGCGTCCATTTCTGAACATTTATATGAAATTTTGTGCGTGTAACTATGTTTTAGGAAGATTTAGAGTGCGATGTGTTTTCTGTAGTTGTTGAACATGTTTGTAAAGCGCTGTGAGCCCTGCTGTAGGCTGGGGTACTGCGCTATATAAGTGAACAAAATAATAATAATAGTGAAAACCCCTATATTAAAAGAAGAATATTGTAACTAAGAACACTTATTTAGCGCGTTCCCCAGCTTAGGAGTAGACTCATCGCTTTTGACGACCTCTTGAAAAAAAACGACATCACATTCCACAGCTCCCAAAATATACACTGCTATGTAAAAATATTAAATCTCTAGATCCGATCCCCGGTGTAGCATACGCCTCAGAGCAAAGGGGGGGGTGGTAGCTCAAACGCAGGGCCTATGTCTCGAGACCAACGATGGGCAGGCACAGAAAAGGAGGCTTTGTCTGCGAGTTGCTTGCTCTGCCGTATTCTATATATAGACTGTCTTGCTTCCTCTAGTTTCTAGCGAATTATATATATAGATAGATTGTCATTTATTCATCCAAGAGCGTAGCCAGATGGAGTGATGTTAGTGCAGGGGTGATGAACATCACACAGACTCTATTCTGATGAACATCACACAGACTCTATTCTGATGAACATCACACAGACTCTATTCTGATGAACATCACACAGACTCTATTCTGATGAACATCACACAGACTCTATTCTGATGAACATCACACAGACTCTATTCTGATGAACATCACACAGACTCTATTCTGATGAACATCACACAGACTCTATTCTGATGAACATCACACAGACTCTATTCTGATGAACATCACACAGACTCTATTCTGATGAACATCACACAGACTCTATTCTGATGAACATCACACAGACTCTATTCTGATGAACATCACACAGACTCTATTCTGATGAACATCACACAGACTCTATTCTGATGAACATCACACAGACTCTATTCTGATGAACATCACACAGACTCTATTCTGATGAACATCACACAGACTCTTTCACCATTAACAAGGGTGTCAGTTTCATTCATCCTGTGTTTTCAGCGGACAGCTGTGGCGGTAATGTGGGAGAGGACGGAGAGGGACAGCTGTGGCGGTAATGTGGGAGAGGACGGAGAGGGACAGCTGTGGCGGTAATGTGGGAGAGGACGGAGAGGGACAGCTGTGGCGGTAATGTGGGAGAGGACGGAGAGGGACAGCTGTGGCGGTAATGTGGGAGAGGACGGAGAGGGACAGCTGTGGCGGTAATGTGGGAGAGGACGGAGAGGGACAGCTGTGGCGGTAATGTGGGAGAGGACGGAGAGGGACAGCTGTGGCGGTAATGTGGGAGAGGACGGAGAGGGACAGCTGTGGCGGTAATGTGGGAGAGGACGGAGAGGGACAGCTGTGGCGGTAATGTGGGAGAGGACGGAGAGGGACAGCTGTGGCGGTAATGTGGGAGAGGACGGAGAGGGACAGCTGTGGCGGTAATGTGGGAGAGGACGGAGAGGGACAGCTGTGGCGGTAATGTGGGAGAGGACGGAGAGGGACAGCTGTGGCGGTATTGTGGGAGAGGACGGAGAGGGACAGCTGTGGCGGTAATGTGGGAGAGGACGGAGAGGGACAGCTGTGGCGGTAATGTGGGAGAGGACGGAGAGGGACAGCTGTGGCGGTATTGTGGGAGAGTAAGGAGAGGGACAGCTGTGGCGGTATTGTGTGAGAGGAAGGAGAGGGACAGCTGTGGCGGTATTGTGTGAGAGTAAGGAGAGGGACAGCTGTGGCGGTATTGTGTGAGAGTAAGGAGAGGGACAGCTGTGGCGGTATTGTGTGAGAGTAAGGAGAGGGACAGCTGTGGCGGTATTGTGTGAGAGTAAGGAGAGGGACAGCTATGGTGGTATTGTGGGAGAATACGGAGAGGGACAGCTATGGCGGTATTGTGGGAGAGGACGGAGAGAGAAACGGACAAGGCATATATATTAATGTTCATAATTAATTATATTCTAAAAATATTTGTGTTGGTGTGAAATTCCTATCGATTTCAATTTCGTCTTTGTACGCCATTTGAGTATCTCGTAATATCATAGAGAAGATTGATTCACTTTTATTTGTGCTTGAATATTCATTCTAAGAGATATCTATATTGTTGGCTTATTTCTCTGTACAGAAGGTATCAGAAAGAATAATATTAAATGATTTTAAACAGAAGCAAATCCCTTGAACTTTCTCATGGGGATCTGGACTGGGTTTTTTTAAACGTTAAATAGAAACATTGGGGCATGCAGGTTTGACTCTCAGTCCAAAAGGCTTCAAATAAATACAAGACTTTTGTCATTCATATTTTTTAAGGCAACATAAAACACATACAAATGTGAGAATAGTTTTATTATTAATAATTTGTTTAAAATGTGTTCAACGAGTGGATTAAAGCGTTTGACCTTTCAGTTCGAGGTAAAAATTTTACAGTGTTACAACAATAAACTGTTTTATCATCGAGCCCCCGAGAGAGTTACACGGGACTGCTGCGACTGACTGCTCCCTGCTCTCTGGTCCACGAGTCAGGTCAGAGCTAAAGTTCAATCTTTCCACTCGAGAGTTTGGCTGAAAAGAACGAACAGAAACATTTAGCAAAGAATAGATGATGGAGGGGTTATTTCTTCGGGGCTGATGTTCAAGTCTAACGAACAGTAATTCGTGGCTGATATTACTTAGTGGTCAGTCATTCTTTATAATTGGGTCAACTTGAATGCTTAATTTATTACAATTATTTGGTTTGGATGTAAAAAAAAAGAAAAAGAAAGCTACGCAGTTGCCCTAATTTCCACTTTAAAAAAACAGTGCCGTACAATGGTAGCTGCAGTCTTTGCTCATAATTTAAAAAAATCATCTTCAAATTTTTTTTGACATTGTTCACAATTTGAAAACTTGACAACAAGAATCCTCACCTACTTTTTCCCCAGGGCGTACAACAGTTCTGAGGGAAAAGGGAAGATGACGGTGGAGTTCTTGTCCGCTGAGATGGCCACCAGGGTCTGTAAGTATCTGAGGTGGATGGAGGCGGGGGGACGTGAACATGACGTCGGCGGCTTCCTTGAGAGATTTGGACGCCACCAGTTCCCCTTGCGCTGAAATCACCTATGGAAGACGTTAAGAGTCAATCTCGGGTTTTTTGTTTTAAAAGTCTGGTTTGGGGATGAGTGTTTTGTTTAAAAATTATGGGTTGTAATTAATTAAATGGCTTCATTTAAAAGGGCAATTTTTTGTCTTTCTAATTCAATCGTCTAGATAAGTTTTAAAAAAAAATTGGAATTGAAATTTAAGTAAACATGGAGATTTGTCCAAATCTAATTTAATATTTATGTAAAGAAAAAAATGCGTATGTAATTTTCTGTTTCCATGTTGTTTGCTCCATTTAATAATGTAAATTTATTTCTATTAAATTGGAATAGATTAGATTTCGTGTAACTTTGAATGTTTAGGTGTTAGAATTTATCATGACATTTTTTGTCATTATTATGTTTTGATGTACTTTTCCATGTTTTCTGTGTAAAGTTTCTAAATAATTGGAAAGTTAAAAACAGTTATGATAACATAGAAATCTTTAAACATCTGCAGAAATTGCCATTGCCAATGTTAAGAAACAACATATGAGTAAATGTATAAAAATTAGGGTTGGTACTGATAAAAAAAAATTTGTTCGATTAATCGGGGAAAAATTTAATCGATTAATTTCTATTAGTTATATTTTCATAACCCCTTATATAGATCCCGCTAAGTCGCGATTCATTATTTCGCGAAATCGGTTAAGTCGTTGTAATTCCATGGCTCCCAAATTTTGTGACGTAACACAGCAAATTCGTTCTGCTTTGCAAGAAATAAGGAATAGAAATCTTTTTGTTTACGTATGCACGTGTAAATAAATAATAATAATACGAGGTGAAAGTATGTAAGTAACAAACAATATTAATTGTTAATAAATTGGAAAAAAATGTTTTCTTAAATTTTAATCGAATTTTAATCGATCAAATAAATATTAATCGATTGAAATTAACGATTTATCGATTAATTGATCGTTAATTTTCGCAGCCCTAATAAAAATACATTTGGATTGATTTGGTTTCTTGGACTAACCTTGGCCTTGGCATCTCTCGTAGCCTCCGCCTCAGCGGCCATCGCTCTTTGCATCTGTATGGGAATCCGGACATCAGTGCTGTGGGTTACATATAGTTTAAAGACTATTGAGAGGGGGAACGGGAATGACAACAGTTGACTATGTCAGGGGGAATGGCAACAGTGGACTATGTCAGGGGGAATGGCAACAGTGGACTATGTCAGGGGGAATGGCAACAGTGGACTATGTCAGGGGGAATGGCAACAGTGGACTATGTCAGGGGGAATGGCAACAGTGGACTATGTCAGGGGGAATGGCAACAGTGGACTATGTCAGGGGGAATGGCAACAGTGGACTATGTCGGGGGGGGGACTGGTCAACAGTGGACTATTTCAAGAGGAATGGCAACAGTGGACTATTTCAGGGGGAATGGCAACAGTGGACTATTTCAGGGGGAATGGAAAAACAGTGGAATATTTCCGAAGGGTGGGGGGTCAACAGTGGGGCTGTCAATATGATTGAAAAAAGCTGCCCGGGTACCGTCTAAAATTTAACGGGTGCCCGGGTTACCCGTTCGAAATGCCTCAAAATTTTCATCGTCATGCCCGCTATTAGCCTTATACTTATCTGTTTATTATGGAAATGCAAATTTAGATGTTGACATTGAAATACTACTATAGTACAGTGGTGTAAAAACAATGACAAGAGGGCTGCAAAAAATATTTATTATTTTTTTTTGGGGGGGGGATTGGGCTAAACAAAGTCTTATAAAGATAAAGGGCGGTAATCGTATGATGACATGGTGGGTTATTTCTAGTTCATAGCTGAGTTTAGCTGACACCTGTTGTAATTAACCAAACTTTCAGGGACTTGCCCCTACTGAGTGGACCCATCCCCAAGCCTATTATAGTGAAAATCATTCAACGATTGAAAAATTATTTAATTATTTTTTTAAAACCCAATAATATAGCAGTTTTTTTTAAAAGTATGATGAGAATAGGAGTAGAGAGAGGAGTGTATTGCTGTGGGGGGGGGGTGAATTAGATAAACAACATTGGCTCGTCTCAATCGGTAACAAAGATGTGCGGCGTATTTCAAAACAGAAGCCAAGGTCATTTATGTCATTTCCTGCCCTTCCCAATTATAGGCGTTGTTGTTCTATTTAATAATTCCTTACTGGAACAATTCAAAAAACCAAAACCTTTTTGTTTTAAATGATTTTTGTTTCATGTTCCAAGAAAAAAAAAGTCTATCAAAGTATATTGTAGTTTGTCGGAGCCGTGTTTTATTTCCGCTTAACGGTTATTTCTTGTTAGCGTTTTCATGTTAAATGTAATTCACAGCATATATTTCAAACGAAAAGTTTTAATTTGATAAACTATTCGCGAGCCGAAATGTGAACACAGAAATGCCGCAGTTCGTCCACCGCTGGTATAGACATTGCTGTAACATTTTCACGGGTACCCGGGAGCAATTTTACTACCAGGGTAATTGCTCGGCAACGGGTACCCGGGTTCACGGGTACCCGGGACAGACCTAGTCAACATATGACTGTTTCAAGTGGAATGGCAACATTGTGTGTGTGTTAAATATAAATGTGGAAACCCGTGACAGACTACCCGTGAATCTATTTAGGACCAAGAATCTTGATTTTGACGAAAGATATATATGTACGCTCTCATGTTGACAATTAAGGCGGTCTACTAGCTTCTTAAAGCCCATTGGAAGAAATAAAATCAAATTCATAAACTTTAATAATTTCAGCATAGATACGGGGGGCAATTTTGCAATAATGTTTGTATAAGAAATATGCATCTATTAGGAATTTAATCATGACTGTTTCATTGTTTTGTAGTAATGCAGTAATAATCAAAGCAGAAAAAATATTCTTGTCGGAAACTTACATCTCTACTCTCTCTATCTTCACTCCCCACACTTCAGTTGCCTCTTCAAGTCCTTTCTGCACACAGAAATAATTTTAAAATTAAAACATCATTCTTATACAACTAAAAAAATTAGTGAAGACACACTTACAAATGAATCCTATGCCACGAACACATAATTTAATTTCAATCATTATTTCTAATGCCAGTATCACGTACTGCCATCAGTAGCGTTCGATTAATCTGTCTCTAATAAAGGATATTTTAGTCGACTAACGTGTATGCTGGTAGTTGACCACTAAAGTGTATGCTGGTAGTTGACAACTAAAGTGTATGCTGGTAGTTGACCACTAAAGTGTATGCTGGTAGTTGACAACTAAAGCGTATGCCGGAACACACAAATCTCACCAGTAGCGTTAGATTGATCTGTTCCCTGTCTGAGAGAAGCTCGCTCATGAGTTTGGTTCCCAGGACGTTCCTGAGAAACGTCTGTGCCAGCAGCTGAGAAGACTGGTATGCGTTGCGCACGTTGACAACAGACAGAACGGGGTTTGCGATCCGGAAGTAAACCACGGCATCAACTCGCACCGTGACTGCGTCTTTCGTGAGGAGCTGCAAAACGACAACGGAGCTAAAGACACTTTCTAAGGCTTGGTTATTTGGAGCTAAGACAGAAAAGTTAATAAAAACTGAAAATGATTCATTGTCTAAAAATAAGAGAAAAAAGGGGGGGGGGTGGACTATGATTCTGAATATTAGCTATGAATCTTTAAACTCGCATTAAATTTTAACTGAGACTAAACTAAACACTAAACTTAACACTAAACTAAACAAACACATACTCTGGAAGCTTGAGATTACTCTCTTAAAGCTTTGGCTAACACCTGGGCAACCAGCCCCATCAGCATGGTCAACTGAGTTCACTGACTGGTCTATGGGTGAAGTTTAACTATAACTTTAACACAATAATTTCTTTCCTATTATCTATTACCTGCTATTTACAGTGTAGCCTATAAAGGGAAATCGACTTTTAAAGATAATGAATAATTTCGGGCCATGCAAAACAATTGTCAACAGTATGAAGCACTGACAAAGAGACGGGAATAAACGAATTCATGAATTATTTTGGAATATTCAACAGCCTGAATTCATGACAAATCAATTTATCTTTAAGAATTTATTTTAATGTTTTGATAGATTTTATTTCTTAATCGTGTTAAAGTTTCAATGTTCAAATTTTACATAAATCAAAGTGTACTTTAAATTTTCCATCATAATATCTTCATGGAACAAGGTGACCTTTGTGCGTGCTTCTTTTTAGTTTTATCTCGAAGAGTCTAATGCGGTCCTTCAAAAATACAAATAACTTTTATTTTTGAATATTGTACACATAACCATAAAAATTAGAAAGTACATTTCATCACATTACAGCTGACTATAAATAGTTTTACAAATAGGTCTCTAAAATATTATCAAAGATATTATATTTATTGACGTCAATGTCTGCTGACTGCCCCCACCCCTCTCCCTTGTCAACAACTGTCAAACTTGCTCCCAAACTCTCCCCTTCCCCCTCCTTGGTTAAAGTAATAAATGGACAGGCCAAACTGGTAGGACATAATACATTGTCAATTCAAATTTAAAATGCGATCGTTCTTCCCGTCTGGAATTCTGGCGTGGAACTGTTGGCCTGATCAAACCAGGAAAACCAACACTTTATCAACATTTAAACATCTAATGAAAATGCAAGACTAGTCATAAACCATGGATAAAAGTAGGACTCAATAATCTTCTGTATGTAAGGAGTGTCTGTAACAGATGAGATAAGTAGAAGTGGTACAGACGGTTAAAGAGTGCGCGAAGATTCAGTTACTTTATGCGTGGGAAGTGGGATGGGGGCATGGGGGGGGTGTTAACGAATAGCATACCTCTTGTGGTGGTACGTCAAACGCTTTGGTCCGCATGTCAATCGAAAAATACGTATCAATGCAGGGTAATATAAAAAACATGCCTGGAGGAAATAATACAAAAGGTAAATGTGCGTAGGACTCTAGAGAACATTCAATTTGTGTCAATGCCATTTTTAGAAAAATATATTTTAATGTGTCAATACTTTTTACAAAAAAAGACCGCGAACGGGACCATTGATTTACAAGGGTGACAAAGTGTGCAGCTATTGATTCAGTCGTTTGTTTGGTTGAGTCTCAAATAGACTTTAACGTTGACAAACCCAATTTCTTCGATTGCATAATCACTCGGACTTAATTTTTTAAATTATTATATGGAATTGGAATTGTGGGTAGAATATGTAATGACGCATTAAAATTATGGAAAACATTTTTCTAAACCTCTTTTGGTTTTAATTTTAAGATTAGAAGAAATAATTAAATGAACATTATTCTGTACAATTAATTTAATCCCATACCACATTTTCTTATCAAATACATAGGAATTTAAGCAGATTTACAAATTTTAGTATTTTAATGTAGTAAATAATGCATCTAGCTTTATTGAAATATTATTCAGAAAATTATAAAATTCTAAAAATACCAGTTTAACCCCCCAAAAATGTTATAACAGTAAATTGCGAAGCCAAATAAAGTAAGTTGTTTGCAAAAGCTTGTGACTCGTGACTCAAAGCTATTTATAACGAAATGAGGATTGATTTAATAAATAATATAAAATATATGTAACACGTTATTTTAATATCTTTTATTTGTATACATTTTCATTTTGGTTGATTTAAATATTTTTCTCTTGATATTACTCTTACCAGGTCCTTTGGATCCCCCCTTACAGATTTTTCCCATTCTAAAAATCACAGCTCGCTCATATTCTGGCACAATCTGAAAACGATTATTGCAGCATATTACAACACTTATATAAATGACCAAGATGATTAGGTGAATAAATCTGACATGTTTTAGTTGCTGAATGTCGTGTGATCAAATATTTGCTTTCAATTCGCAGACGACATTTTCATTGCGAAAAAAGTAGCCTTTAACATTAAGATATTTTGTGCACATCGGACTTGATTTGATTTTTACAACTTTAACAAGTTTTTGCTATGAATACTGCCTTACAAATTGTCATAATTTCGAAATATTTTGAGAGCCGTAGCAGTTACACTACACACACACGCACACATGCACGCACGCACGCACGCACGCACGCACGCACGCACGCACGCACGCACGCACGCACGCACGCACGCATGCACGCACGCACGCACGCACGCACGCACGCACGCACGCACACACACACACACACACAAACAAACACACACACACACACACACTCACGCACAGAAATCATTTCCACCTATAAACTTTCCACCCCCCCCCCAAACCAGTCATATTTTGACCTTTATTCGTACTCTTTGAAAAAAATTAAAATAATGTTTTTGTTTTTTAAACCCACAAAAACTACTTCCTCGGCCCCAGAGGTTGAAGGGGGGGGGGATACACGGTGTTGGAATCGGAGTTCGTCAAGGTAAGAATATTCCTAGGGACATTAAGAAAGTCAGTTTCGGTCATGTATTGAATTTGTGTTCGTTGATGTGTGAAAAAAAATTTGGGGGGGGGGATGCAGGATAAAACATTGCCCCAACCCAAGTGAATGTGACGCCAGCATTTATCCCTCGACTTGCTCCCAGGTGTCAACTCAAACATTCACATTTGAAATTGGCAGCGAGGCGCTTTACCCTTGGCAGCGAGGCGCTTTACCATTAGCAGTGGGCCGCTTTACCCTTACGGCTGATAAATGGAAAATTATATTCTATAGCGCCTTTTCTTTCTCTCATAGAGCGAAGCTTTTCAGATAGTTTTATACATTCAGAAATTATTTATGAATAGTATTGACAATATTGTTATGTAACGCAAATTGCCAGCTCATGTGCTACTGACACAAACACACCAGATTAAAGAATGTGGACATGGAACACCCAACACTAAGCTTTGCTACTGACCTTAACACACCAGATCAATGAAAACGGCATGGTAATGACCACAAGTAGGTATGAACAGATGGTCAAAAATAAATTTAAAAAATTCATGCCATAGTTACTGTCTGGACTCATACCTAGGGAAAGAAAAATGCGATCGAAATTTATTTTCTATAATTGTATAGTTGATCGCGCAATAGAACATAATAATAAAAATAATAATAATAATAATAATAATAATAATAATAATAATATTAATAATAGTTTATACAGCGCAGTGCGCAAGCAACTGGGCTCACAGCGCTTTACAAAAAATAGTAACACACGTAATTATCACTTCGTTCAATGGAAAACATTCTTATCCTAAATACAACACATAATTACATTACGATGCAGAGAAGCTACGTTTATCATCTAAGAAATGTTTGATTGATGTTCAATTAATTTTGAAAGTAAAGTTTGAAGAGACGTATTTTTTTAGTGCAGTCTTAAAAGCCTTAGTGTATTTTGAATACTGCGAATGTGTAATGGTAGAGAATTCCACTGTTTGGGGCACACAAAAAGAAAGACCTTTCGCAAAATGTTTTATTTTGTGTCTTAGCCAGTGGCGTAGCGAGAGGGGGAGCACGGGGGGGGGCAAATGCCCCGGGCGGCACTTTATTAGGGGCGGCAAATTGCTCGTCATTAGTTAGCGTCTAAGAATGATTTTTTAATTATTTTTTTTTAATGTAAATCTTTATCAAAATAAAATAAATACCAATAAGAAATTGATACAATAAATAAAGGATAAGGAACTATAAGGAACTATAAGGAACTATCCTAAACTATGTAAACGTTTCTAATGCCAAAAACTTCAAATTCCATATTGGATATAAGTTATTCGGAAGCTTATGCTACTGAAAAGAAAATCCATTAGGTTTAAATAGTATAAGAATTTGAAACTGATCTGCTGGTAACTCAATTGATTCATCAAATTTCACAGCCGCTCATGATGTAAAAGCGAAAATAACTGTACTCAAATAATTTGTTTCAAATATGAGCCGATTGATTGCCCCGGGCGCAACTTTGCTGGGGCGGCAAATTCCTCATTGTAAATCAATAATATAAATTTAAATAAAATAAACTACAAGGTAAATATTAGTTTTAAAAATGAAGAAACTATATTAAAATACGCAAACGTTTATCATATGCTAAAACTTTAAACTCCATAATGAATCTTAAGTCTTCTGATACTAACGCTACTGAAATGAAAAACCAAGAGACTGGAGTAATATAAGAACATGACACTGGTGTGCTGGTTTGTCAGCCTCTCATCTTGTAGAAGCGAAAATTGTTGTATCCGTTCAAATCCAAGTACAACCAATACAATTTCAACAACATTCATGGACGTAAATGATATAAATAAAGTATCCTTACGTACAGATTTGCAAGATTGAGAGTGTCCAACATGTTAATAATAACTTCTCCAAATTAGACACCGACCTCACTCTAAAGAGACGGGTACAACAAGAATGTAAGCTATTGTGAAGAAATGTTGCGTTTTTAAATGGATTATTCTCCTAAATCATTTTTTTTTAAATTAACAAAAAGCTTAAATAAGGAAATAACAACTGGCATATACAAAAATCCATAAATAAATGTACTTATGAACAACTACTTAACATTACCAAATTATATTGCAAATAGAACAATAGAAGGAATGATAAATTGGATTTAAAAAACGATGTACAAGAAACCAAAACAAAGTGGCAAGAAGTTTTTGTTAGAATGTTTAACATTATCATCTCCAATAATCTGCCCTCCCGTCTGGTGAGGCAGACGAAAAGCTAAACACACAAACAGACACAGAAACTTTGCAAGCCACAATGAACTTTTTTTGTTTTGTTTGTCCTTTAAAAAAAATTACAGTTGGAAAAGTTGACTATCTGGAAACATGGTCTTTATAAACTCAATGTTTCCCAAAGTTACTTACCAATTATAGTGCTAAAAATGCTTTGCAGAGACTACTCAAAGATATTGTAATGGATTACTTAAAGGAAGTTTTGACATTTGCTAAAATTTAATGTGAAGACCTTTTCATTTTAATCGAACCTTCCAGTCAAAGAATTTTTGATGATCCAAGCGGACGTTTAGCCCTGTTATGTCGAAAAAAGTTGCTGACAACATTTCTACATAAAGATTGTGCCATGAGGAAAAGCAGAAAACGTACATTATTTTTCAAGGTATGAAAGCTTTTCTACATGTAATTATTTCTAATATAAAATTATAGTCTCTTATTATTTCTTTCTTTCTAATAAACCTGGGTTCTGCCCCGGGCGGCACATACCCACGCTACAGCTACAAAGATAATACGTGTGTGTGTGCAGAAGAGCGTAGCTGCCGAGTGGGTAAGTAGACAGAGAGAAGTTCAGTAAGATGATTAAAAGGGTGTTACTTGTTTTACTGTTAGCAGCACAAACAAAAATTAGAATTAGTTTGCTTAAGTCAAATGACGTCATCAGTTCAGTGAGTACTCCAAATCACCCCTCCTTACAGTCCTACACAAGTCAAAGGTAGATAACTACTTTAAATAATTACTTATATCTCATTTTAAAATATTTTAAAAAAACGTAAACAAAGTTTTTTTTTACTATAAATCCTGTATGTGATTGTTCTTGCATGCTGCATATGAAACTAGAAAATTGTTTTTATCCCTTTGTCTATCCTAGTGCTTTATGGGATATTGTTGTGTTGTATATTAAAGTTATAATTAATTGTTATTGTGTTATTACTAATTTACTCTTTGTTATTTTCTTCTTCTTGTGTTTCTAGTTTCTAGGCTCAGTGATTTAACCACTGTTGTTACTCTTTTCAGTTTTGAATGTTCGCTCAATACACCCCGTTCTTTCGTTCTACTGGGCCTGGTCTATAACGTTGAGAACCCTTGACCAGGAGATTACAGTGTACAACATACTTCGTGGATCCATTGTGACAACACACTATTTCACTGTCATCTTCTTGGAGTTTCAGGAAGGTAAACAATACGAGATAGACATGTAATTGTTGTTCTAATCGAGCTCAAATATTGTGCGCACCGGTGCCATATCATCACTTTCCAGAATACACACTAACATTAGCAGTCATTAATTACAAGGAATGATTTTTAAATTAAACATTAAATTTTCTCAGACAAATAATTTTTTTTTAAAATCATCTTTTGTCCTTTGAGTTCCTTGTGGAACATAGGGCCTCTGTCAAAGCTCGCCACTCTACACGGTCCCTTGCCAGTCACTTCAATTCTTCCCAGCTCTTCCCAGTCCTTCCAGCCTCGTCCAACATGCTCCGTCTCCATGTACGCTTGGGTCTTCCTCGTTTGCCCTGGGGGTTCCAATCTAAGGCCTGTCTAGCCCTGCTGTTATCTTTCCTGAGGGTGTGTCCAATCCATCTCCACTTTCTTTCCATGATTTGTTGTTCTACTGTTCTTTGTCCACACCTCTCCCACAGCTTGGAGTTTTCGACCTTATCGAACCATTTTATTTTCAGAATATTTCTAAGGCATCTGTTAACAAAGGTCTGGAGCAGTGGCGTCACTAGGGGGTGCGGTGGGGGCGGGCCGCCCCGGGTGACACCCATCAGGGGGTGACACCCAAGCCTAAAATTTACTGTGTACGATTTTATGTCAGAAAATGAAAGAAGACACATTTTTTTCATCTAGAAAGAAATTGAGAAATAAAATGAAATACGACCGAAAACTTATTAATAAAATAAAATATAATTTAACAGGCAATAATAAAACGTCTCCACAAACTACCATAAAACTAATTAGGAAAAAAAAGGAAAGAAAAAGCCGCACAATTTAAAAAAGGCTGGACATAAAAGAAGCGGTGTCTTTTGTTTTAGAAGAAAATCCAACATTCTGGGCTTTGACATACCGACACACACGAGGAGTCAGCCTGTGACTGTGAGACCAATCCTAACTCACTGCTTCCTCCACGACAGTAGAGGGGGGGGGGATAAGATTTTTCTTCAAAAAATAAATAGATAGGTTTTCTTTCTTTTTTTATTTATATGAAAATAAGGTATTTAACGTGTTTGAGTTATTATTTTCTTAAATTTATAACTATTAAACATGCATATCTATGTTAATGTAATGTACTCTAAGAAACAGGATTTTCGTATTTTTCTTGAATATAGCTACTTTTTAAAATAACCTTTAACACTATATTAATTTCCCATAAAAACATTTCAGTCTTTTCGATTTCGTATTCGTTTGAAACGATTTTCACTGATAGATCGCGTGATGCGTACGTTCTGCAGCCGAAGTAAAGTTGATTTTGAACGACGCGATCAGAACCGCATCTGCAGCGACAAATTTTTAACGATGAAAACCATCTGTTCTGAACATTATAAAGCATATTACTGAATATATAATCTATTAAATTCAAGTATTTTGTCTACAATTCATTATTCCACATTCTTGGAGCAGCAAAAGTAAGCCAGTTGAATCCTTTATTTAATTTTATTAAAACAGGGAAAGATAATGAGAATTTTCTCGAATTATTTTTGATTCAAAATGCCACATTATAGTATACCTTTTCCTGGTTAAATAATTCTTTAATAATGATTGACTAATTTTGAAAGAAAGTTACAAAAGTAAGCCAAATGACACTTTTGGACACGTTCAAAAGTTAGACGAATTTTAGAAAATTTAATGTTCTTTTAAAGTATGACAGACAAGACTTAAACTTTAAAAAATGGCATTCAATTAATTAATTAACTTTTTTTCAATTTAAGGCTTGTTTGACATTCTCCCCCTAGAATAACAATGTTCTAAGTTGAGTTTTTGACAAAAATGAGTTATTGCCGCTGGGATATTGTCCATGTTTCAATCTATCATAGCACAAATTGTGAAAGGTGTATCGTGAGACAATTCTGTAGGTAGTACAAAATAACAAGGTCCTAACTCAATATAGGTCTATCAAACATCACATAGAACATTATTCTAGGGGAGCGAATGTTGGGAACATTGTCCTTCTTTAAATGATCAATTTTGGCACATGTATGTCATTAAAGAGCACACGATGAAAGTGAATGAAATTTTTTTTAAAACACAAACGAATCGTGTAATGAAAACAATAGATTTGAGCTTTATTATTAAACAAATACAAAGCTCAACGTTACACCTTTCACAATTTGTGCTATGATAGATTGAAACATGGACAATATCACAGCGCTTTTAAAATCAGAACAACTTGGAATTTCAGTAGAGAACAGACCCAGGTTGAAGAAAAGGGTGACAGGTGAGAAAACAAGAGATGCTGGACTAACTCTGCAAGAAGAAAACAAAAGGTCGATGTTTGAGTGTATTGATCATTTCCATTCTGAAACTCCAGATCAGATCAAGTGCAATCAAGGAAGTAGCAACCATGTTTGAGGCTGTTCAAGCCAAAAGCTTGATATTTGCCACTGAAGAAGAATTACTAAAGCCCATTCCAAGGTTGTCCACTTTCTATGATGAGTTGTCAGAGGAAGAGCTTTTATTAGAAATACCTAGGCTGAGAAGGCACCTGAAGGCAGCAGAGATCGATCTCAAAGAGGCTGAAGACTGGTCCGTACTTGACGTTTTGAAATTTGTAGCTGAATGGGACTTCATAGAATCTCTCCCCTATCTCACATTGAGTTTAAGATTATTTGATACAATCTGTGTGTCTGTGGCTTCATGTGAAAGGAGTTTTTCAAAGCTAAAGCATATAAAGAATTATTTGCGATCTACAATGGGGCAGTCAAGGCTTTCTGATCTTGCCATGTTATCCATTGAAAGTGATTCGACACAAGAAATAGATTTCGATGACGTAATAAACAAGTTTTCAGTTTTAAAGGCCAGAAAATCTAAATTCTGATTTTTAAAATATATTTAATGACATTGTATTTTGAATTATTACATAATATTCTGATATGCTGATTTTGCAAACCCAAAACAGAACGGTTACACCCTTACCTCATTTGAAATTGTACTGTAATGGCTGGTAATATATTCTAATTTTGGTAATGTAATATAATTGTTGTAAATTTTAATGGAACGCAATGTAGATGCAAGTTTGTGAAATTTGAAAATAGTACAGTTATTTAACCGTATTACTTAAAATTAATAATTTTATGTTAAAATAAAAATTTAAAATTAACATTTTTTCTCTTTAGTTCTTAAATGTTACAATATTTTACCTATCGACTTCAAATTCAACTTTTCTCCTAATGCCTTTGTAACAAACATTTGATCTATATTTTCAAACGTTACTAAAGAATATGTATGTTCCCGGTATTTGGCAGACTCGAGGAGATTTATGGGGCAAGTCGTGGGGGGGGGGTGACACCAAGAGCTACCGCCCCGGGTGACACCAACCCTAGTGACGCCTCTGCTTCCAGTGCTGCGATATTCTCATGGTATGAGCTATTAACAGACCTTACAGCATAATGTCAGGCTGACCATCTTGTGTCAGACAAGGTTTTGTTAGCATGTATCAATTTCATATGTTTTTGAAGTACCTGTCAACGATGAGTAGATGAAACAAGTCGGGTATAAAGATTTTGCAGAAGTCAAAAAAATCTGACCGCAGTAGGACAACCTGCTGCTCTTTTCCCAACCAAATTAAAGGAATGAGCTGTGCACGGCACATAATGAGCTACAATGCACTTCTCACGAAGAGTAGCCTGGTTTCCGTTATACTTCCTACTCATTTGCAGCATTACCGTATGACTGTCCAAGGCATTTTCAGGGATTCGTACAAACATAATGGCCTGCATCTTTATTATACACTATAATTCATAAAAACTTTTGGGGCCCTTAAATTATTGGGGGCTTTAGCCCGTTCAGCACCCCCCCCTTTTAATCCGCCATAGGGGGGTCCACTCATCTGTGACGATGTGTTACGAGGAGGGGGGTGTTTAAGAAATGTGACGTCACATCAAAAACGCGAAACCTTAAATAAAAGTTCCACTTAAATATTTGATTGTTTACAATTTATTTAATTACATATTCAATGACTTCACGCGTGTTACGATATTACAGTGCAGACTTACCCTAAACACATTTAAATGACAAAAAAAAATTGCAACATGCTAATTTTTATTGAGAAAATACGGCTTGGGGAAGGGGTGTCAAAGCTTTGTGACGTCATATCGTAAAAAAGGGGTGGGGTCTAAGTTTTTGTGACAAAATATGACGCTGGGGGAGGGTGTGGTAAAAATCGTCAATCTCGCGTGACGTCATTTATGGACGGCCCCTTCAGTCGTGAAGGGGTGACACCATGAGCTAACGCCCCGGGTGACACCCACCCTAGTGACGCCTCTGGTCTGGAGTCTATTTTTTGCTGTCTCTGTCGTCCGCCATGTTTCGGATCCATAAAGTAGGACCGTTTTAACATTGGTGTTAAAGATCCTTACTTTTGTTTTGACAGAGATGTGTGTAGATCTCCAGACCTGTTTCAGATTGGCAAAAGCCTGTCGCGCCAAATTTATTCTTCGTTCGATGTCCTCATCTGTTCCCCCTGCTACACTGACCACACTCCCAAGGTATACAAAGTTGTTAACTTGCTCCAGGTTGCGGTTTTCTACTCGGATGACTCCATCTTGTAGGAAGTTTATTTTCAAAAATTTTGTTTTTTGAATGTTTATCTTGAGTCCTACTCTTTTCCCAGTCTCGCTCAAGGCTGTGACTTTGTCTTGCATGTCTTGGAGTCTGTGGGACAGAATGGCCAAGTCATTAGCAAACTCCAAATCTTCTAGTTTTTGCATTAGGTTCCACTGGATTCCTTTTCCTGAGCTTGCATAAGCTTCTTTTGTGACCCAGTCTAACACAAGAAGAAACAGAAGTGGTGAAAGGAGGCATCCTTGTTTGACTCCAGTTGTGACATGGAATTCATCTGTTAGTCTACCATTATGTACTACTTGGCAGGTGAAGTTTTCGTACAGATTTCGGATGATGTTAGTTATTCTGTCGCGCAATAAGGTGCGTATTTTATTGACAGCTCTTTTTATAAACATATTCCTGATCGGTGCGCATTATATTAAACATGTTTTACGACACAACTGCAATTTTGTATTTCTGGATGGTCTGGCGCTGCGTATTATAATGAACATTCTTTTAATTACTTCTCGTACATAAAGGATTTATAGTGAAAAACTTGGGTTTTTTACGTTTTTAAATCCTTTATATTAACTCGTGGTGTCTGCGGCCGACCCTTAATTGCTTGCTTGCTTGTCGCCAAAACTTTGGATCGATTTTTAACCCACTTCCTCGTAAGCTAGTGAGCTGAAATTTAGCAGGCAGTTTTGTACCGATAATTAACGCAATGTATCAAAATTTCAGATCGATCGCATGTACCATAATTGAATGATTGATTTTTTAGATTATTTTATTTATTCCTATGTATCATGTTATTTTTTGAGATAGAGTGTCGCGGTGCGCATTATATTGAACAACCTTTCTATCGCGCAATTAGGTGCGTATTTTATTGACAACACTTTTTATAAACTTATTCCTGATCGGTGCGCATTATATTAAACACGTTTTACAAGACATAACTACAATTTTGTATTTTTGGATGGTCTTGCGCTGCTTATTATTATGAACATTCTTTTCGTTACGACTCGTACATAAAGGATTTATAGTGAAAAACTAGGTTTTTTGCGTTTAAAAAAAATTAAATCCTATATATTAACTCGTGGTGTCTGCTTGCTTGATTGCTTGTCGCCAAAACTTTGGATCGATTTTTAACCCACTTCCTCGTAAGCTGGCGAGCTGAAATGTAGCAGGGAGTTTGGTGGCGATGATAAAAAGTATGTATCAAAATTTCAGATCAATCGCATGTACCGTAATTAAATTATTGAATTTTTATATTATTTTATTTATTCCTATGTAACATGTTATTTTTTTAGATAGAGTGTCGCGGTGCGTATTATATTGAACAACCTTTCTTTCGCGCAATAAGGTGCGTATTTTATTGACAACACTTTTTATAAACATATTCCTGATCGGTGCGCATTATGTTAAACATGTTTTACGACACAACTGCAATTTTGTATTGTTGGATGGTCTTGCGCTGCGTATTATAATGAACATTCTTTTAGTTACGTCTAGTACATAATTGATTAATAGTCAAAAACTTGGTTTTTTACGGTTTTTTAATTTATTATTTAACGAGCAACAAAGCCCGTCCAAGGACGTTCCTCCACCGCTCGCTGGCATGTTGTAACTCCCCTCCAACAGCCGTATCGACCGGCATACATGTGCATCAGGTCAAAAATACAATTCATTATAGTTAAAATAAATAACTCGTAAAAACCGAGCTTTTTACTATAATTCCCAACGCGCATAACTCAAAATAAAGTCTTGGAAGAAATACTACACCAAAAACAACTCGTTTTGAACGTCCGCGTAAATGGCGTAAACGTGTTCAAAATGATTGGCTGTAGGAGTCATATGTGTTTGAGGGACCAATCGCCATAGTTGACCGGACAGAACGGACAGAAACTTGCCTTTTAGTATATAGAAAAATTTATGATATAAAAAACAGGGTATTAGTAGGCCTGACAAGACGTAACACAACAGCGAACGTTTCGGCAAAGAGCCTTCCTCAACGGACAAATAGTACACACATGAAAAGAAAAACACGGAATAATCATAAAAAAAACACTTAGCTGCGGTGAAATCCAAGCAATTCAGTAGGGATAAAGTAAGAAGAGAAAAGTAAGAGCTTATATAGGAAAGGATAGGGTGGGTGTGGCCAATCAATCAGCTTGTCAGTGCGAACACAACGTTGATCCCGTGTGGTGTAAGAGTCCCATACTCGTGGATTAGTCTATTCTCCAGACTGACCCGGCCGGGTGTGTTTGTACAGGAAACCAAGGCGGTGACAGACATGTCATCGACGCCCATGTGGTCACGTCCATTGAAGTGTCGGGAGACAGGACATTGTTTGTCTTGTTTAATGGCACGTACATGCTCAGCGATGCGGCACGAGAGTAACCTCCCCGTCTCACCAATGTACTTCAAAGGACAGCGCTTACACACAATGGTGTAGACCACATTGCGGCTGGTAGGTTGTGTCAATCTAATGAGGACTTTTTGGAAAAGGCGTTGGAAATGGTGGAGTTTTTTAGACAAAGGTCTTACCCTGAAGCTATACTTCAATCTGCACTTCAGGGGGTTAAAAACTTCACTCGTGCCGACGCCTTTGTATCACGCTCCAGTGATAGTAATGAAAGGAGCAAATTGGTGCTCACATACCATCCCCACAACACCAGAGCCAAGGAAATATTTTTGAAAAACCGCACCATCCTCCTTGCGGACCCTGAGACAAACAACATATTTTCCACCCCACCCCTCATTGTATTCAGGAGGGACAAAAATCTGCGAGACCTATTGGTTAGTAGCCGTCTGCTTATTCCGTCCTCCCATCTGGGCACCAAGCCATGTGGTCGTAATCGCTGCAAGACATGTCCCTTTGTTATCCCAGACGGACCAGATTGTCTTACCCTAAGGGGGTATTCAAGATTAGGAATGGCTATCTTTGTACCAGCCGCAATGTGGTCTACACCATTGTGTGTAAGCGCTGTCCTTTGAAGTACATTGGTGAGACGGGGAGGTTACTCTCGTGCCGCATCGCTGAGCATGTACGTGCCATTAAACAAGACAAACAATGTCCTGTCTCCCGACACTTCAATGGACGTGACCACATGGGCGTCGATGACATGTCTGTCACCGCCTTGGTTTCCTGTACAAACACACCCGGCCGGGTCAGTCTGGAGAATAGACTAATCCACGAGTATGGGACTCTTACACCACACGGGATCAACGTTGTGTTCGCACTGACAAGCTGATTGATTGGCCACACCCACCCTATCCTTTCCTATATAAGCTCTTACTTTTCTCTTCTTACTTTATCCCTACTGGACTGCTTGGATTTCACCGCAGCTAAGTGTTTTTTTTATTATTATTCCGTGTTTATTTCTTTTCATGTGTGTACTATTTGTCCGTTGAGGAAGGCTCTTTGCCGAAACGTTCGCTGTTGTGTTACGTCTTGTCAGGCCTACTAATACCCTGTTTTTTATATCATAAATTTACCTATTTAAAAGCCTGATTGCAGTCTCACCCCCATTACTTTAGTATATAGGATTATGTAACTCAAATAATAATTTATGTCTAGCAAAAATTGTTGTGTTGTTTGTCTGTAGTAGTCGACGATGACCAATTTTCATCATATTAGTTCAGTGCTAGGCTGCCACGTGTGTCCTCTGATGGCTTATTAGCCCTATTCTTGCACGAAAGTTGCGTCTGCATGTCGGACAAGAGATAGATGGATCCCTTCAGGAGGTTTTTGTACACGGTCCTTCCTGGCTTGACGTTTGAACTTGGCAGCCTGTTGTCTGTTAGCCTCACAGACAGCTGCTCCATTCCGTATCATAGAGCGCCAGGGGGCTCGGTCACTGGCTGCTGCCTCCCAGGAGTCTTGCCCAATGGCAAAGCCTTTCATAGCGGTTTTCAGTGTATCCTTGTATAGCTTACGTGGACCTCCGCGGGCTCTATGCCCTTAAGTAAGCTCACCATAGAGGAGCTTATTTGGGAGCCGATGGCCCAGCATGCACAAGGTACACTACATGCCACACCCAGTGTTGTTGGCACTGCATGAAGCGTGTTAAGATGCTGGGTAGTCCTGCCCTGGCTAATATTTCGATGTCTGGAACTTTTTCCCGTCATTTATTGTTGAGAATTTTTCTTAGGCTTTTGGTTTGAAAGTGATTCAACAACCTCGCAAGGTTTTTGTGTACGGTCAATGTTTTGCATACATATAGTAAAGTAGGTAGCACTACAGCTCTGTATACATTTAGTTCGGTTTGGGTGCTGATTTCCCTTCTGTTCCAGACACTGAAATAAAATCTGCCAAATGCTGCACTGGTTTCGGAGATTTTCACGTTCACCGCGTCATTAATGTTGGCATTCTGAGTAGGGCTGCGGATATCTATTAATTGATCGAATAATCGTTAAAAACTTTAATCTATTAAAATTATTTTGATCAATTAAAGTTCGATTAAAATGAAAGAAAATATTTCTAATAATTTTTTTTTCCAATTTATTAATAATTATTAATTTGTTAGTTACGTACTTTTCACACGTATTATGATTATTTATTTAAACATGCATACGTGTAACGTATCTATTGATCATTAGATTAGGCTCAGTGTAAGGTTTTCCTGGGGCCGGCTGGTACAGAACTTTTGTCTTTTTTTGTGCTCATGGTGAGTCCATATTTTGAGCACTCACTGGAAAATTTATCTTCGCTAAGTTGCAGGTGTGCTTTCTGAGCTAGCGTCAAGGGCACAGTCACCAGCAAATAAGAGGTCTAGGAAAGTGTCTGACTTTGTGTCTCATTGTTTTTGTTTTGAGCCTCCTGGGATTGAACAAGGGAATATCAGTGCGCTACTTAATGCCCAGCCCTTCATTGCTATCCTAGAAGGCCTCTATAAGCATGGCTGAGAGCATGAGACTAAGAAGTGTTGGGACCAGAACGCAGCCTCGCTTTACACCCTTTGTGACAGAAAAAACTAATACATAGGGCAACAGAAGATTTGCCCATTTTGAATATATACCTGAAATAAATGAATATCCGAATATGACATAAATGGTGGTTTGCGGGGACAAATACTCTTTACCCATGTTATCTGAAGCTTTAGAGTTTAAGTAATATTTAAACATTATTCAAGCCAAAGTCTCACCTCCAGAAGAAAAATTTCACTTATTTTTAAAAATAAGTTCTTGCATTTTAAATGTAATGACTTAGTGCGAAAAAAGAGTATTGTCAAAATTTTAAAATCTAAAAACAAATTAAC
Organism: Ampullaceana balthica; assembly: GCA_944989445.1. Classification (NCBI taxonomy): domain Eukaryota; kingdom Metazoa; phylum Mollusca; class Gastropoda; family Lymnaeidae; genus Ampullaceana; species Ampullaceana balthica. Next base: position 2,190,011 of record CALYLW010000018.1, read on the forward strand.
TTTAAGAAATATAGCCATTATCTGAAAACGAAAAAATGTCTCACTAAAAAAACAAACAATAAAAAACCCCCAAAGCTTTTCATTTTTTAAAATATTATTTAAAAGTGTCTCACATAAGAGTGATGTTTTCAACACCTGAAGTTAAAAGTCTAATAATTTTAAGTATAGTAATTTTGCTTATAATAAAATGATCTTGTTAAGACTTTGACTGGATTGATTTTGAATTATCAAAATGTATTTTTTTGTTGTTGTAAATTCTGTTAAAACTGAACATATTTTCCATATTTTTATATTTGAATATATGTAAGAGCTAGGAAAATGGTAAGCCATCATAAATTAATATCTTCTTATCTTATCTATACAGACGCTCCTTCTATGCAGAAGTTAATTGCGTCCATAGACCATGACAGATGTTGGCAAGTGAAGCAGCGTTCACATGCCACGGCTTTGTGGGTTCCACGCATTACCCAGCCGCCTAACTAGTGTTAGGTACCCATTCGGAGCTGGGTGACTCGGGGACGCCCTAGGCCCCGGGAACAAGTCCTTGCCTTCACCTGGATTCGAACCCGTGACCATCGGTACGCCAGTCTAGCGCGCTGCCACTCGACCACCGCGTCCCCTAATAGTTTATAAATAAACGCATCTCACTTTAACCCAGTCATAATATATCAGTTCCACAGTCCCTACATTTAGATTTAAGATGGTCAAAGAGCTTGTTCAAATTCCTGACGCTTGCTTGTTTTTTAAACTTGTTACCAACGTTGAAGAATAAATAAAACACCATCAAAAAGTTTATTAAAAGTATTCAGCTTTGTTATGTTACTACACTAAAAAGAAAATGATTAAAATATAATTATTTTGTCAAATTAATTTTTAAAATTATAACATACATTGTATATCTTTTTTTAATGGCATTTTATTTACTGTATTTGTATCATATTCTAATTTTTAAACAATTTATTGATAATGAAAATATTTTTGTGTAATATAAGACTATTTTGAAAAATTTTACTACATGTAGTTACATTTAGATTCGAGTAAATAGTTAAGGATGAATTATCTCTGTTTAAATTTAAAGACAGCGACACCAATAATAAAATAAAAAGTTTTGTAAAGTAAATTGTTTTATTGATACAATACAAGTGTTGTTTTTTATGGGGGCGGGGTTAAATGTCTATAAAATTAAATGTATAAAAAGTTTACAGTTTTCTTATTTTGATTGGTTATATTTCAAACAATCAAATAAAAAGAAAAAAGTAGAATGAATTTGTATGGTATTGAAAGAAGCAAACATATCTTTAAACAATGAATTATTTAATTAATGAATGACACTTATGATTGCTTGTAAAATTAGTTGTTTTGTTAAATTGCGTCTTAAATATATAACAAAAGTTATTTAAAAAATGTACTCATATGTAATACTTGAACATACTAAAAGAGTTATATTATTGTTAACGAGCATAGAGGACAGAAATGACATTTTTCAGACAATTTGTTTTCAAGCAATTCATAGAAGAAAGGATTTTTCTTAAACAAAATAAATATTGACACATAAATAATTCTAATAAAATTAATGTATTGACATCAAATTCTTTAAATAAAAACAATAATTAACTATACAACCACATGAGTATGTTTCAAAATATTTATTAAAGAAAATCATGGACTTGCTGGAAAGTGTATGCAATTTTGTATCTAAAAAGGAAACGAAAAAAATGAAATGTTTCATGATTACATTCAACATATTAGCTTAGATAAAAGAAGTTGTAAAATTATTTTAAACTTACATGAAAATTTTAAACAAACTTTATTAAAAAAAAGTTTTTTGTTATATTTATATTGATTTAAAACATTATACCGATTTATTTTGAATAAAAAAAATATTTTTTCATTTATTTTCATAATTTTATTTCAGTTTTTTTTTCCTTTTACAATAAGAAATCTTTTGAAAATGACATAAAAATAAAGCAATTTTACTGAGATCAAGTCATATGTTCCAAATGGTTTTATATAAAGATTTACAAGATAAATTATATTTCCTTGCTGATCAAAGAAAATTATCAAAAAATATCTTTCTTGTTTTTCAAAAATGTACATACATTGAAAACAAAAGATGCTCAGGTGAAATCATGATTGACCAAGTACAAAAATAAAAATGTAAAACTTTTTATTAATTCCTTCATCAGCTAAACAAACCAAAATGCATATAATTTCAAATTCGATTTACAATAATATATTTCTATGTAAACCTTACCACTGAGACAAAGAGGAGAGTTAGAGTCAGCAATCATTCTTTTCTGTTATAATTTTTGTTTAAGTGGGATTTATAAATATTGAGTAGCCTAAATTTAATTTAAATTTTATTCTTTTCACTTATTGAATGAAGCCTCTAATTTGTTTAAAATCTAAACATTAAGTAAAGCTGATCATGAATTCACTAGTTTAAAATACACTGTGTCTCTTATTATGATATTTAAAGCTTTACAACTGTCAAACCCCATGAAATTAAATCTTTGATAATGAAAACATACCACAGGCCAATCACCTAATGATAAACATACCACAGGTCAATGACCTAATGATAAACATACCACAGGTCAATCATCTAATGATAAACATACCACAGGTCAATGACCTAATGATAAACACATAATCTTGTGAGCTGGTCAACAATCCACAAACACACAAAGTTAATCTCTCACATTCTCTTGTTTACTTAACAGTAACCATCGTCTATACACACACACACTAGCTATAAACCATTTATATTTGTATGTGGATCAGCTCTCATTTCCTTAACAAACTGCTGACAAATTCAATAGGCAGGGGGAAGATGATGGTGGAGTTCTTCTCAGCTGAGATGCTGTTGAGAGTCTGGAGGTAGCGGAGCTGCAGCGCTGCTGGGGACCCACCGATGATGTCAGCAGCTTCCTTGAGGGCAACAGATGCTTTCTGTTCACCTTCTGCAGCAATGACCTGAAATTGTAATATAACACCACGAGTGAGGCAAGAAATGTTTCACGGCAATGAGATAAGGGTGATTTGTTGTGTATTTCTCAAATTTTTCATTGAAGATAAAGTTCCGTGTGAACTGGTTACATTATCAATAAGACACCTTCATCACTCGAACCAAAAACCGTTAATATTCTGGTGTACTGCGTAGTTGGTTATCCGATGACATTTGAACGCGAAAAGCTTGTTATTTTGTTTAAAAAATCTTTTAAAAATTTCCATATCTGTAACGAACGACTTTTTTGGTTTAATCGGAAATAAATATTAATTAATCGTTAATTTTCTAAAGTTTACTTATTAAAATTGAATTAATCGGTGCCAGCCCTAATTTTTTACAAATAAAAGAAAATTTTCTGAAGAGTATTTTTTTAAAACGGTTTTCTTTGTTTAAGATTCTATTTTGTAGAACTTGTTACCAAAACTAACTGAATACTATTTGAATGGGACCAGGACTTTATCCTATAACTTCTCTCCCTCACTTATGAAATCTCTGGGACCAGTGATAAAGTCCGTCGCCCTTTAATGAACCATGACTGGCTGGCCCTCAAGAGCCTTCAAAATAAATTTTTAACTTCTAGTTCCGATGTTTAAGGTTGCGCTTACAGCCGGCAAATGTATAAAAGTCGTCAGAAACGCATGGTGAATAAATATGTTCAATGAATTAGTTGTGCTACATTCTGCGCTGTGACAACTAGGCAGTGTGAGAACTATGCACTATGACAACGACTACTTCCGGTTGTTCAAAATGGCGGAACCTAAATTTCTCTGCTGTCATTAAAAGACAAAAACAATCAAGCGCTGGAGAAATATACAACATACAAATGCAAATTAAGGAAATTAAAGTTATCAAGGAACTGATCTTCGAAATGAATTCCCTCTATGCTTGTCTGGTTGTATTTTACTTGGAATTGTCATTTTGTGGCTGTTAATACTATCCCTATATATATTGCGCCTAAGCGCGTCCGAAGCCGTGTGTGTGCGTGGGTGCTCGCTATGCGGGGTAACTCCCAAAAATAAAATAAATTATTGAAAATTAAATAATAAACATTTTGGTGTCGAGATTAACAAGACGGCGTTTCTCGCTATAAAATATTGTGACTTGACGTAATAGTTCGAGCTCATATTAATTTGTAAAATGGAAACAAAGTAAAAAGAGCCGCGGTTATTTCAATGAAATGTGATTTTTTTAAATGGTACTATCTGTTTGTGTGTATAAGTGTGTGAATAAAGTGAGTGTGTGTGTGTTTATGTTGTGTACTAAATGTGATGAAACGGTTTATTTTTATGTCTGATAATGTTGCGCCTCTAACAAGAATACCTATAATTTTTTTTGTAAAAAATTACAGAATTAATATTTGTTTGCAAATTACATCTTTACACTGATTCCTTTATGTATTTTCGAGATGTATTTTATTCAGCCGTTCGAAAAATTTATTTGCTTTGGTCTTTCTCCAGATGTCTACATTTATGTTCAACGTTAATCTACCTAACATTTTTGTTTACAAACCATAGTCATTGTTTTTTTTAGCGCAATATTTTAACAATATTTATATACTATTATTTTCTATTATTTGCTTTATTATCAAATACACAGTATCATTTTACCCCTTTTCTTTATATCTTTTATATGTTTAATTTAAATACTTAATGTATTTGACATTTTACAAGTTAGTTCTAAATAATCAAATACTAATCAAATACTAACAATGTATTCAATGCATTAGAGAAAGAAAGCACATGAGTGAAACCAGATACCAAACACTATAGCTTAGCCACTGTTAATATTCTTTTTGCATGAATTAAGTCAAACATGCTAGGTAAGTTATATTTATCAATGATTCTTAGGTGGGATATTTATTTTCCTTCGGTGCTTAAAAAGTTTACACGATTTTTTTTTCTGGAACGATTGCTCCATAAACTGCCCCAAGGAAATAAAAGGAATGAAAAAAAAGAAAAAATCGGTACTGTTATAGACGTAATAGGATTATATATAGGAGTTATATGCACGGACCAATGAGTGTGGTTAATAAGTGGAACAGCTATTTTTATATTGAGTACAACTTTATGACCTTTTGAAATATACCATTTATTGGTGGGGTAAGAGTCAATAATATCGCCCAACCCTGGATGACATAAACACTATAGCTTAGCAACTGTTTTTATACTTTTTGCATAGATTAAACTAAATCAGCAGGGTAAATTTTAAGCCCAGACCTTGCGATTCGAAATGTTTCTTTAAAACAAATAAAACCCATGCACACCTTACTTAAGCATCAAAATTCACATAAATAATATGCTTTTCCCATAAAAAATCATTGCTAAGAAAGGTATTTAAGAGCTTACAAAACTAAAACATTTATTAAAAAAATAGTTACATTTCTAGAACAATGAGTGCGTGGCACACACTTCGGGTATAAACTGTACGGTTCTTTAAGGTATAAATATATTTAGTGTAAAGACATATCGGGGGTATTACGACTCATATATAGGTTCTAGCTTCAGAAAGTGCGTGCTCAAGTGAAAAAATACACTAACAGCAACTGATATTTAGACATAACAGCTTGATTTTATTTGAGCAATATTATGCAACGAGGATAATTTTTTGTATAAAGACTGATTTCAAAGGCAGATCATGTTGTTTACTAAATGGCAGTTTTCTATTAAGCTGTATACACTTTCTTGAAAAAATTCTTTTTAAATTATTCTGATTTAATATCAAATGTCTACAAATATATGTTATATATTAAGACCATTACCAAATATGTAATTGTATAAGCTAAAAAATGCTACAACGAAAAAAGGCTTAAATACAAATACAACGAAAAGTAATCCTTTATTTTAGTGGAACAAGTATCTGCCAACTTATTGCTTTGTTAATACTAGAAAAAAAGAGTGGAAAGTCCTTTCAAAATGACGGAATTTATCAGAAAATCAATCTCTAGGAATTTTAAAAAAAACAACCATTGTTTTTATGTTTAATATTCGTGTGAAAAGAAAATAAGAACCATACACCCGTAAACCATATTTCCACCCTCCACTAAGCATACATATTCAAATAAATATTATCTGGCTCAAATAATAATCAATTCGTTTTAAACTAATTTCATGCTTAAACTATACAATGGAATTGGTGTGTTACAGAGCATTTTCCTAGAAGCAAAGGAATCATATGGAAATATATTTTAATTTTTTTTTATTCATGTGAAAATAAATTGAGCCTTGCCGATTAGATTTTTATAACTCTTAAGTACCTTTCATATTCTGTAGGAGTATATTATATAGAGAAAAGCATGCGTTATTAAAGCAGAAATACCAAAATTGATGGTTACTATTTAAATTCATCATACTTTCTATTTTCTCGACACACATATCGTGAATTTTATAAGACGTGTTTTGATTTATCACTACCCTAATTTCATGATGCATTTACATTCAATTTTAAGGGAAATTTGAGACCCAAAACAAAATTAAGTTATTTTTTAATTGTGCCTACCCCTGTTCTGGCAAAAATACACTAACAGCAACTGATATTGTGACATAACAACTTGATTTTATTTGAGCAATATTATACAACGTTGATAAAATTTTGTATACAGACTGATTTTTTAAAAACTATTCTGTTTTAAAATCAAATGCCTACATAATATATGTTATATATTAAGCCCTAATTTATATGTCATTTTATAAGCTACAAAAGCTACAATGAAAAAAGGCTTGAATATAAATACAAAGAAAAATAATCCGTTATTTAAGTGAATCAAGTATCTGCCAATTTATTGCTTTGTTACTATGCTAAAAAATTATCCTATTCGTCTTGAACTAATTTCATACTTAGCTTATAAAATGGAGTGGGTGATTTTAAGAGCTTTTCCCTAGAACCAAAGGAATCAAAGATATTGTTTTAATTTTTGATTTATGGAAAAAGAAATTTAGCCTTGCCCATTGGATTTTTGTAACTGTTAAGGACCTTTGTTATTCTGGTAAAGTATATCGAGAAAAGCGTGCGTTATTAAAGCAGAAATACCAAAATTGATGGGAAATATTTAAATTCATCATACTTTCTATTTTCTAGACACACATATCGTGATTTTTATAAAGAAGGGGTTTGATTTATCACTACCCTAATTTCCTGATACGTTTACACTCATTATTAAGGGGAATGTGAAACTCAAATCCAAATAAAGTTATTTTCATTGTGCCTACCCGTAGCATCGCACGGGCATTGCTCTCGTTAATATTAATCCGGAAGTTGTCCCACAGCTCTCACCAGTGGCTCATAGAAACTGCAACGTGCGCAGTAGCCACACCCCGGGCAACGGCCTCGACTGGCTGGCTAAACCTGGTGAGGGTAGCCGACGGGTCTCAAACCCTCGGTGATCTAGATATGTCTATCTATGCACGTGAAGACTGGATTCGGTGGACAGAGCGGAGGAACCACTAGTTGGTCAACGGTCAAAAAGGCGAATCTCAGCAAAGCGTTGTGGAACGCTAAGGGCATGACAAGACACACAGGACATCATGGCCATCCACTGCACCCGTCTCCATCACCAGCCGTCTCGACTTAGTCCTGCCGCTGGATAAGATGGCCTTGGGCGAGAGAGTGAGATCGACGAACTGCGCAACTCCTTCTCACTTAAATCCAAATCACCGCGCAAGTCACTTTTGTCATCCATCCTATACCAGCGGTCTACAACCCTCGGATGACTAGAGTGGTCCTCGTCGTATCGACGGACGAACGAACATGACAACGAGGCAATGTGACACTAGGTACTGTAACAACTAGGTACTGTGACAACAATGTACTGTGACAATTAGGCACTTTGACAACAAGGCACTGTGACAACTAGGCACTGTGACAACTAGGCACTGTGACATTTAGGCACTGTGACAACTAGGCAGTGACAACTAGGCACTGTAAAATCTAGGCACTGTGACAACAAGGCACTGTGAAATCTAGGCACTTTTGACAAATAGGCACTTGACAACAAGGCACAGTGACAACTAGGCACTGTGACATTTAGGCACTGTGACAACTAGGCACTGTGAAATTCAGGCACTGTGACAACTAGGCACTGTGACAACTAGGCACTTTGGCAAATAGGCACTGTGACAACTAGGCACTGTGACAACTAGGCACCTTGGCAAATAGGCACTGTGACAACTAGGCACTTTGGCAAATAGCCACTGTGACAACTAGGCACTGTGACAACTAGGCACTGTGAAAGCTAGGCATTCACTCAGGATGCAGTGTTGACGGTTGATGGAACAATGAAGTGGGAAAGTGGGGAGAGTGGTGGTAAACAGCGGGTGGCTTTTGGGGGAACGGGTGGAGGCTTACTTGATTGGTTCACATGACTTTAATGGTTGGTCTGGTAGTTGACGTGTTTAATTAGTGATGGTTGTGGTCTGGTCGTTGACCTGTTTAATTAGTGATGGTTGTGGCCTGATCGTTGACCTGTTTAATTAGTGATGGTTGTGGTCTGGTCGTTGACCTGTTTAATTAGTGATGGTTGTGGTCTGGTCGTTGACCTGTTTAATTAGTGGTGGTTGTGGTCTGGTCGTTGACCTGTTTAATTAGTGGTGGTTAAATCGATACTGACCTCTGTGTTTAATCAGATTCTCGCAATGACGGCTTTTTGTTTAAACTTCACCCGGTTAGGCTGACAGTATTTGTGTTTGGTGGGCGTGGCAAGGCTGATAGTGTTTGTGTTTGGTGGGCGAAGCTGACAATGTCTGTCTTTGTTGCAGTGGTGAAGCTGAAGATTTCCGTCCTTGTGCTTGTGGTGAAGATGACGATTTCTGTCTTTTTTGATGTGATGAATTCAAACAGACTAAAATCCCAAGATAAAATAAAAAGCCTGATCACCCAAATTTCTCGAGTGTCTAAAGAAGGTGCACGAAAAAAAAATTACCAAAACATTTGGTCATCCCCTTTGCACAAACCAACAAAAAACAAATGGAAGATGAACAATATATTTTTTTCAGTTGCAATAAACAACGTGAAGTTTCCCTTTTGATTGTGTATTTCTTATGTTAAGGACATATCCCCCACTTGTCCAGGTAAAGAGAGAAAACAGGAAACGGGTTTGTATATATTTCAAACTGTTTGATGTCATGGAGTTGTCTAGACGTGTTGAAATAATTGATGGTCGTCACTAGGCGCGTTCCACAACACTCACCGGAATGATACATGCACACATTAACAGCTTTAATAGAACGCGTGCCCATCCTTATCACAGTCGGTGTGGTCATGTGGTCATTCAAGGTTCATAATTAATTGAAACTAGATACGACCCATGGCCGCAGACTTGCCCCTCATAGATAAGGGGCCGTCCATAAATGACGTCATGCGATTTTTGCCGATTTTTTACCCCCTCCCCCCCCTCGTCACGCGTCGTCACAAAAACTTAACCCCCCCCCTCTAAAAATACGTCACAAATCTTTGACCCCCCCCCCTAAAAAACAACACTTTATTTTCTATTTGAAAATAAGTATGTTTCAAATCACTTTTAATGTCATTAAAGTATTTATTATTTATTTAGTGAAGATCTACATTCTAATATCGTAACCCACGTGAAGCATTTTTTTAAAACGTTTAACCGGCCTTCAGAAAACGAACTGTGTTAACATCCTTAGATTATATTTTATTTTAATGTATACAAATTAAACATTGACTATTAATCATCACGGTTAACGTCTTTGTTTAGAAAAAAAATATTTAAAAATAACATTTTTAAAATGTATTTTTTAAGAATCCCTCAATTGACTGACGGGCATCCCGGATGAAAGAGGTCGACGAACAGAGGTAAATAACCTCATCTTGGGTCAAAAAGGGAATTCTTGGGGGTAATGCAGACTCATTTGTGACATATAACATCCACTACAATCCACTAGATATATTAAAATACGTCATGTGTACGTGTACGCTTGGAACATATGCCCATTATTGAACCGGTTCCTTCCAGAATAGCATTTTTTAAAAATTTGACAACTATGTAGATTTCTTACCTACGTACTATACGAAGACACCTAAATCTACCCTACTTTCATTTATATTGACGCGAGTGACAATAATCTTAATCCACGTGACTTGTCTGTATCACGTATCCTTTCTGTGATATTTAAAATTAATTCCTTAAAAAATGAGCTAAGAAAAAAAGTTGTTTTGTGCTCCTCTCGAATTGCAATGTCAAGAATTTGATGCATTCAATAAAGTTAATGAATACTTGACTAATTGTAAATGGGCTCATTTACAATTATATCTAGAACAGTGCTTCTCAAACTTTTTAGTATGGCGGACCGGCAGGAATTTTTTCCATTGCACTAGGCACCGGTGCACTATTTTCCCTGCACTGACATTTTTTTCTGTCCTTTTTTTGAGAACATCTGCGGACCGGCAGTGGATGGTCCATGGACCGGCACCGGTCCGCGGACCACCACTTTGAGAAGCGCTGATCTAGAAGACTAGAATGGCCAGGGGCGTTTGACCAAAAACCCTCGAACAATTACATCAAACTTCAAACGTTTTTAATTCTATCAAATAGATTCCCTCCCCCCTCCCTCCCCTTTTAAAGAAAAAGGATATTCCGTGTCGTTTTGACTTAAAATATCTACACATAATCCTATTCAGATCATTTTTAGACACTTGTCATGCTTGTAAAACTCACCAGTAGCATTTTCGCTAACGATACTCCCCCAAATCCCCGAGTCATGTGAGCAGGACCTAGAGTCTGAGGGTTGGGGGGGGGTAACGCACACATAAACTTGTATATTTTGGGGTAACGGGCAAAACATTTGGACGACTCATGCCATGAGAGAACCAAACGGAGCAGCGGTAACATCACAAATGCTTTGATGTCAACATCAAGCGACGCAGTGTAACAATTTCATATGTAATCTTGTGGATTCTCAAACTTAAGGATTATAATTAGATTTAATGTTCGTGTCTTAATAGCTTACGCCCATCAGCGTCTGATGGCCTACCGACCGGCACATTAAGAAGCACTGATTTTTTTGTTTAAAAGAAAAAAAAGTCATTAAATAAATTTTTAGGGACCATATATTTCAGTGGAAGTTTTATTTAAAGTAACCCTTATGATGTGACGTCACATTTCTTCAACCCCCCTACCTCCCCCTCGTCACGCATCGTCACAAAAGTGTGACCCCCCTCCCCCCTAGGTGCGTGACGTCATTTATGGACGGCCCCTAATGCAAAGAATGGGGGGGGGGTGAGAGAACGGACACAAACAGCAGCACGAAGTAATGGGGAAAAAACGAGTAAACGTGGGGACATGTGCACTGTGCACTATGTGCACTGCGGTTGTTGATACCTGCTCCCCACCCTTTACTACCCTCCCTTGCCAACTATAAACTCTGATTGGCTGACCCTAGCGTGGTCTGCGTACCTTCACCGGCCCTCTAGTGTTATACGTCTAGATAAAATTTAATCCAAATTACATATCGGTGATTTTAAAAACCTTAACGGAAAAATAATGTTCTTTAAATAAAAGAAGTAGCAGCTAAAATAAAGATTTTGAAGATCCTGATCAACGATGAAATAATATTGCATGAAATGTCTATGGTCTAAGAAGACAATTAAAAATAGTTCGCTCTTTTGAAATCGGTTCCTAGCATGTGTAAAGGTGTTTCAACTTCCCAGTCATGATTAACGACAGGGCTAACACTGATTTAAAGCTAGGATTTGTCTTAGGTCCGCACATGGTTATAATTTGATTTCATAAACAAAAGAAAGAATACTGGAATTTTCACAAAGAATGACTTAAGTTTATATAACAGCTAGGGAAAATTATGCCAATGGCTATACAATTATAACAGATATTAATTGTAACATTAAGGAAGTCTTTTGGAGGCTAAACATTTCTAACACTCGATGTGGCTATTGTTATCGAATTCGAGTTAGTTCTGAGTTCCCTATTCTGAGTTCCCTATTCTGAGTTCCCTATTCTGAGTTCCCTATTCTGAGTTCCCTATTCTGAGTTCCCTATTCTGAGTTCCCTATTCTGAGTTCCCTATTCTGAGTTCCCTATTCTGAGTTCCCTATTCTGAGTTCCCTATTCTGAGTTCCCTATTCTGAGTTCCCTATTCTGAGTTCCCTATAACACTACGGAGTCTGCTCAAAATCAAACGTCAATTTATGAAGAATGAGGAGATGTGGAGAATGAGGAGATGTGGAGAATGAGGAGATGTGGAGAATGAGGAGATGTGGAGAATGAGGAGATGTGGAGAATGAGGAGATGTGGAGAATGAGGAGATGTGGAGAATGAGGAGATGTGGAGAATGAGGAGATGTGGAGAATGAGGAGATGTGGAGAATGAGGAGATGTGGAGAATGAGGAGATGTGGAGAATGAGGAGATGTGGAGAATGAGGAGATGTGGAGAATGAGGAGATGTGGAGAATGAGGAGATGTGGAGAATGAGGAGATGTGGAGAATGAGGAGATGTGGAGAATGAGGAGATGTGGAGAATGAGGAGATGTGGAGAATGAGGAGATGTGGAGAATGAGGAGATGTGGAGAATGAGGAGATGTGGAGAATGAGGAGATGTGGAGAATGAGGAGATGTGGAGAATGAGGAGATGTGGAGAATGAGGAGATGTGGAGAATGAGGAGATGTGGAGAATGAGGAGATGTGGAGAATGAGGAGATGTGGAGAATGAGGAGATGTGGAGAATGAGGAGATGTGGAGAATGAGGAGATGTGGAGAATGAGGAGATGTGGAGAATGAGGAGATGTGGAGAATGAGGAGATGTGGAGAATGAGGAGATGTGGAGAATGAGGAGATGTGGAGAATGAGGAGATGTGGAGAATGAGGAGATGTGGAGAATGAGGAGATGTGGAGAATGAGGAGATGTGGAGAATGAGGAGATGTGGAGAATGAGGAGATGTGGAGAATGAGGAGATGTGGAGAATGAGGAGATGTGGAGAATGAGGAGATGTGGAGAATGAGGAGATGTGGAGAATGAGGAGATGTGGAGAATGAGGAGATGTGGAGAATGAGGAGATGTGGAGAATGAGGAGATGTGGAGAATGAGGAGATGTGGAGAATGAGGAGATGTGGAGAATGAGGAGATGTGGAGAATGAGGAGATGTGGAGAATGAGGAGATGTGGAGAATGAGGAGATGTGGAGAATGAGGAGATGTGGAGAATGAGGAGATGTGGAGAATGAGGAGATGTGGAGAATGAGGAGATGTGGAGAATGAGGAGATGTGGAGAATGAGGAGATGTGGAGAATGTTTGGGTGGGGGTGGGGGAGGATCTTTACATCAGCAGAAGTGGGAGGGAGAGTCAGGTCTCCGTTCTTACCAAGGGTCAGCTCTTCAATGCCAGGAAATAATTGGATGTCATCGCGCGTGCGCATGAATGCTATTTATTGAAAGCGTTGGTTTTGAATGGAAGTCAGTAAGTTATCGATAAGAAATGTATTCAGATCAAATAGTGATAGCCTGGGCGATCAAAATGACCTTGTCGGGTGGTGAAGTTTTGAAGAAGACCGAACTCTTAATCGCGAGTGGATTTGCAATGGCTCTTGTCAATCATCTGTCAAGTGAGGTAGAGCCATTAATAAAAGTGAGAGACATGAAAAGTAAAGATGCAAGTCTCTTTTGTAGTTTTTATTTGTTTAAAAACATAATTCATTCCATATCTTCTTGTTCTAAATTCCAGCTGTTATATTCTCGTCTGTTGTTATTGTTATTGCGCAATAAGCATGCAAGTCTGGCTTGGATAATGTTAGCCCTATAGAAGAAAGCACTCAGTCAATTCAATTCAAGTAAAGTTGTTGTTTTAATCAAGAGATGTGTTAACAATATTTTAGAAACAATATTTTGCGATTTGCATACATTGTTTTAAAGGGGAACTGTTATTTATGCATTTGGAAAGCTTCTATTTATAAAGATTTATCTTCTAAAAATTGTCAAGGATAATTGTAAATAGACAGAGATTGAGAAAGAGGGATGGGAAGAAGAGACAGACAAAGAGAGAGAGAGAGACAGACCGAGAGAGAGAGAGAGAGAGAGAGAGAGAGAGAGAGAGAGAGAGAGAGAGAGAGAGAGAGAGAGAGAGAGAGAGAGAGAGAGAGAGAGAGAAGATGAAGTGATTGAAATAGAGATAGTGAAAGAGATTTATAAAGAGGGTGACAATGATTGAGTGAAAAGTGTGAGACAGAGAGTGAAAGAGCGTGTGAAAGAGATAGAAAGAGAATGACCTATGAAATGTACTGGTCACCAGACACTAGCCACAAGACACTGGCCACAAGACACAGTCCACAAGAAACTGGCCACAAGACACAGTCCACAAGACATTAGCTACCAGACACTGGCCGCCAGACACAGTCCACCAGACACTGGCCACCAGACACTGGCCACCTCACACTGGATTTATAAGATATTGCCTTTGTTTGAAGTGTTTTTGTCCGTGCCTAGGGGAACATATCTTTATTGAAATCATCTCACTTCTCTTCCTTTATATTCGTTCTCTATTTATATCTCATCACCCTTTTCTCTACTCTCTTTTACTCTGTATTTCTCTTTTTGGTTTTCCATCTCTCTAATCACTGACCAAGTTTTACCTGTGAATAGTTTTATCTTAATGCGTACTTAACGCGATAATTATGGGGATTGGATTCCTAAAAGAATCTCATGAAGGTCAGCAACTGGAGATTTTATCTCAATTTTATCTGTGACTTTTCTTTGACGACTGGCATTTTGCCTAGAGAACTATTTTCATATAATTAATTTTAAACTTTTTGACAAATATCATTGTTTATCTGAAGAAACTTTCCGGGGATGGGGGTTAGATTTGGGGAAAGGGGGAAGGGGGCATTTATCAAACAATCCATTTCTTTGTTGAGATTGTGCTAAACGTGTTACGGATATTTAAAGATGTGTAAAGTAAGTGTTATCATGGCAGCAGAGTGGTGTAAATGTGACATGATGACAGCAGACTGTCATAAATGTGACATGATGACAGCAGACTGACATAAATGTGACATGATGACAGCAGACTGACATAAATGTGACATGATGTTAGCAGACTGCAATGAATGTGACATGACGTCAGCAGGTTGCCAGGAAAGTGACAAGATGTCAACAGATTGCCTGGAAAGTTCCATGCAGACCTTCAACGATGTTAGCAGACCGCCATACATTTATTTAAAGCGATTTCTAATGAACCAATCAACAACAATGACGTTCTCAGGCCTGCAATATGATGAAGCAGACGTGTCCCTACATATTTAACCTCCATCTCTGCCAGAGCACAGAAGTATCCGGCAAGAAATCTGTTTGGCCAATTTACATCTCAAGAAAACCCGATAAATCACCATCAAGGGAGTGTATCTATCTGCATAACTTTTCTATTCAGCTCCCAGAATGTCTTCCCTTTCTGCAATCAGACATAAATCATACATCCCCCCCCCCAACTGTTTTCCCTTGGCCAGGCAGCGAGTGAACTGTCAATGAAATAAAAGTATAAAGAATGAAATGTATAAGAGACTTGGATAAGGTCGGTGCAACATGTCGTGGCGAGTAGCGAGCATAGGCAGATCATCATTCTATGTTACGACTAGTCAAGATTTTTGAATACCACTCCTGTTTGAACACGAACTTGAATTTGACGTTAGTGGAATTTTATAATTAAATGTGACGGTTTAACACTTTTTGAAAGAAAATACATGATAACGAATTTTTTTTTAAAGAAGTAAAATCCGAAATGTAATTATTTATTATTTGTTTTACAAGAATCCAATTCATCGGTGAACCCTTAAGGTTTTTTAAAAAAATATCTAAAAAAAATTCAAACAGGAAGGGTTTGAATGTCCTTTGCCATAAAGTTTTTAAATTTTAGCCCTCAAAAAACTGTTGGTCAAACACTTGCTGCTGGTTCAAGTTCAATGAAGGTTGATCTGCGCACCGCCCCACCCAACACCCACCCTGAAAATAAAAAAAACAAAAAAAAACCTCACATTTCTTACCATTCCCTGGTTTTACCTTCAAAAAACTACTTTCCCTAACGTCTTTAATTCACCAGACTACATTCCCAAATGTCTACATTCACCAGACTACATTCCCAAATGTCTTACATTCACCAGACTACATTCCCAAATGTCTTACATTCACCAGCCTACTTTCCCAAATGTCTTACATTCACCAGCTTATTTTCCCAAAAGTCTTACATTCACCAGACTACTTTCCCAAATGTCTTACATTCACCAGACGACTTTTCAAAAAAGTCTTACATTCACAAGACTACTTTCCCAAACGTCTTTAATTCACCTGACTACGTTCCCAAATTTCTTACTTTCCACAGACTACTTTCACAAATGTATTACATTCACAGAACTACTTTCACAAATTTCTTACAATCACCAGACTACTTTCCCAAATGTCTTACATTTACCAGACTAATTTCACAAAAGTCTTACCTTCGCCCTTGCATCTCTTGCAGCCTCTGCCTCAGCCGCCATTGCTCTCTGAAGCTGTGTTGGTAGTCGGACGTCTTTACTGAAAATACAGGGAAGTCTTTCATACTTGCGAGTTGTAACATCTTTCATACTTAATGTGTTATAAATAGCACGATCTTTCATACTTATGTGTTGGGAATTGTAACAACTTTCATATTTAATGAGTTTGGCAAATTTTCATCCATTAACTAGAAATCGTCTGGTTTAGACATAGAGTGTCAAGTTTATCATGAGGACCAATGTGAGAGGTAGCATGCGATAGATCATCATGGTTCGTAATGGCCTTGGCTTATAATGGTTTAACTCGAAGCTATCATTTACATAACAATTGGCCAATAGAATGGTACTCACATTTCCACCCTCTTCGCTTTAACCACAAGAATGGCACTCACATGTCCACACAAGAATTGTACTTACATTTCAACCCGCTCCACTTTAATTCCCCACTTGTCCGTTGCGTCATCAAGGACATTCTTAGAAAAGAAATTATAAATGAATGTGAAACTTACGTCAAATTTTAAAAGCCAAACTGTGTCATATTTTTATAAATGGGAAAAAAAATCTGGCGTGGAAATCAAACCGTTTCATTTGTTGAAGTGCTCTAGACTCGTTTTTTGTGTGTTTTTTTTTCTATATCAAACAGTGCAGATTGAAAAAATGTCTTCAAGTTGGCCAAGTTTCACCATCAGAACTCTGGTAGGGGCTTCTTTAGAGTGGTGGCCACCATACGATTAATTGGAGGTTTTTTTAGGAATATTGATAAGGAAAAATATGGTGATTGAAATAAAGCAGTGGTCGGATTACAGTGAACTGAATGAGATCAAAGTAAGGCCATATGATAATTGCACCATGGGAGTTAGTTTCCCAGGAGGATGCATGAATTGAGGAAATCTGGATTGACGTCAATGGACACAATCATTATAATTCTCAACTAATAGACATGAAGATATCATTTCTTTCTACCTAACGCTACAAGACGAGAAAAACAGATATCATAGACGCTAGGAATAATCACCACTGCTTTAAGAGCGTTGCTTCAGCGCATACATTGACAATTACATGTTGTAGATTGTAGAGTATGAGTTAACATCTTTCCACCGCGGTGTATTTCTAGTTTAATTTATTACAAGTAAATCTTTAAAAAAAAATTAAATGTATACTTATGTATCTGGGGTGGAAAATAAGAACAACAAAATCTGGATCACGAGCTTGTTGTGAGTGTCTCAACAAAGTGTCGAAAAGATAAATATGACCTGTTCTCTAGGTAAATGACCTGTTCTCTAGGTAACTGACCTTTTCTCTCGTTAACTGTCTAGGTAAATAACCTTTTCTCTAGGTAGATGCCCCGTTCTCTAAGTAAATGACCCGTTCTCTAGGTAAATGATCTGTTCTCTAGGTAACTGATTTGTTCTCGAGGTAACTGATCTGTTCTCGTGGTAACTGACTTGTTCTCCATTAAACTGACCTGTTCTCTAGTTAACTGACCTGTTCTCTAGGGAACTGACCAGTTCACATGGTAACTAACCTGCATTTGCTCACTGATGTGCTCCCTGTTGGACAGTATCTCTGCCAGGTTCTGTGTGCCAAGCACGTTGCGGAGAGTGGTCTGTGCCAGGAGCTGAGTGGAGTTGGCAGCGTTCTCCACATTGGCCACAGAGACCGTCGGGCTGGAGATGCGGTAGTAGACCACGGCGTCCACCGATACCGTGACACTGTCACGTGTCAACACCTGGGGATGGACATCAACATCGATTGGTTTACACACGCAGGAACACAAACTACCACAGCTTTGACTAGTAAAACGGAAAGAATAATGACGAAGTGTACGGAGTGCAACCTGCTTTCAGACCGCAGGAACGAATCGTCTGCGTCAAATCAAACGTTTCACAAATAATAAACGTTTATTTTATTTTTTTAAAGTTTAGCCAGGTGTCCAAAGTTGAAGACAAGCGATGCAAGCTATAAATATATAACATAATTTAAACCTGAAACGTTGAAGACAAGAGATGCAAGCTATAGATACATAACAAAACCTGAAAAGCATGCAGTTTAGGTAAAGATGTCTCATACGTGTCTGAAGCCTGGATAACATATCCATAATTCTAAGGGGAAACACAGAATAGCTGGAAAAATATAAATGGTAAACTCCGTCTAAAAATGTTTTTATTATCCTAGAATAAAGTAACATAAAAGAAAATAGCCAACACGACTTTTCAATAAAATTAATCATTTAACCTTTCTTTTCATATTAACACCCGAATATAGAATATCGCATTAAAAGTATTTTTTATAGCAAGTTTACAAATCAGCGACCTCGTAAAAGAGGTAAAATGTCTGGTAATTACTATAATGTACTATTGTTAATAAAAAGTTATCATACAGTTTAAATTGGTCTCTATTCATTGTAAGTGTAAGTCGTTCGCTGATTTAGAAATGTACCTTTCTTTCTTCCCAGAGATTTTACATTGCCATTCTCTATTATAGATTGTTTCGAATGTTATTTTCTTGTTTTGTATTCATCTTATGAAGAAGCAGATCAACCTAAACGAACTCTCTCAATTGTCTGCCTTATTATTATTTTTTTCAGGCCAAAAATATATCGTTCCCAAGAATGATTTGAAATGTAAGGAATGTCAGTATAATATTTTAAATCTAAAATTGGTTAGCAGGTCTCAAAAATAATTTATTAAGTTATACACATAAATTAACTTTAAACTAAACAAAAGTAATCAGCCTGGCAAAATCATGGATACAAATTTACAATCAATCGCGATCTTCAGAATAGACGAATTTATAAAAAAGTTAACATTTTCTGGCAGTTAACACTTTTTAAAGGTAAAATGAAAAATCGCTGTTAAAATAATGGATATTAAAACAAAGGGATGTCTGGTTTTTATTTTGAAATAAAGAAATCCATCTCGAAAAAAATCATTAATTTCTTGCTTTTCCCATTACCCCCCCCCCTTCCCTAAAAACGTATTTATATTTTCCCAGAAATCATTCACGCTATCATATATTAGTGCAGGAAGCCAGGGGGATGTTTTGTTGACATACTTCAAACTTTGTAATTTAAGTGTTTAAATAATAAAAAGAAAGAGAATAAGCATTATTCCAAGCTTTGCGTTTAATTTAATTCTAAAATATATTGAAAATATCAAATTTAGTGTAACGCTGATTCTTTTAACAAAAAGAAATATGAAAATATTTCAATCATTACATTTGCATAATAAACAATTGGTACCTAGGATAACAAACAATCGGTGCCTAGCATAACAAACAATTGATGCCTATCATAACAATTGGTGTCTATAACAACAAACAATTGGTGCCTATCATAACAAACGATTGATGTCTATCATAACAATTGGTGTCTATAACAACAAACAATTGGTGCCTATCATAACAATCGGTGCCTATCATAACAAACAATTTTTGCCTATCATAACATTTGTTGCCTATCATAACAAACAATTGGTGCCTAACATAACAATCCATTGGTTACTGACAGATGAAACGATTGGTGCCAGGCCAGGGCTTCACTCCCATCACGTGATAACAACAATTGAGAGCTAAGGAAGAGATGGGGCCCCAGGAGCTAAGGTTAGGTCAAGTGGTCATCGTTTTACGGGCTCAAGATTCTTGACCACACTTGATGTCAGTCACGCAGCTAATGACCATTTCAGAGAGACAGGAGAGCGAGAGATGGAGTGATGGGAGAGAGGAGGGGGACAGACTGAGGGTTAGACATGGCTTGAGGTTATTGTCAGTGACCAATTGATTACAATTTTTTGAATTTATTGAAATAAAGAAGTTTCTCTTATGATAGTTGTTAATAAACGACTATTAAATAATTTAGGATGACGTCAGAACTTTAAAAAAAAATGTTTTTGCGGAAACTTGTTTGAACGAAATGAGAAATGACGTCATGATAATTACAGAAAATCGTTCTTATTATCCACTTTACAGAATCCATTTCCAGCTATTAAAAAAAACCCAAGCAGGTGCACAAACTTTTCATCAAATGTTTTCTGGGATTTATTTCCAGTATATAAAAAAAGATTTTAATGTTAATAAACTATGAAATTCAAAATGAAATCAAACTTAATAGTGTATTTTAAATGCTTGTTTTCGGGGGAAAAGATTGCATACAAACAGCGTCCGTCCAAAGCGCAGACAAAAGATCATCAACAAATCTTTAGCAATAGTTTCTCAATAAGAATTAGAGTCGAACACCCAAACAAACAAACAACCAAACAAACAATTAAAACACTCAGATAACAACTTATTGGATGATGTTATCGATCTATCCAGACAGTTTTATCGATCTATCAAAGATATTATTTATTTCTGTATATTACTAAGCACTTTAGTTCCAATTCAATGTGTAGGCCGTAGGCTCTTTCATTGTGTTAGTGTTTATTTAAATGAAAAAAACAACCCCTCAATTTCAGCATGTTTCTTCAATGATTGCCGAAGAAACTGTCCATATCACCTAGTGGTTTCTTTCAATAAACAATATTTTTTTTATTCAAATCAATAATAATGTAATTTCTTTTAGAAAATAAAATAATAAAATAAAGGACTTATTAAACTAGCATGAAACTGAACATTTTATCAGTGAGACTTCTATTCAATCGTGGAATCTCGAATTTTTAAATATTTTTTTTTCTTCTTTTAAATTGCAATACTTCTTTAAACTTTAAATTGAAACAGTAGAAATAATTATAGGAAACAGTGAAAATGTAAATAACAAGAAATTGTGTGTGTATGCATACTTGTGTGAGTGTGAGATAGCGTGAGCGCGTGTGTAATTGTTTAAGCATGTTATTTACACGTAGTTAAATAACTGAGCAAAGTTTCGACTCTCTTGAAAATCAGGAAAAGCTTAATCTATATCACAAAATTCCCGACAGACACACACACAGACAGAAAGAGACAGAAAAACACTTACAGACACACATACAGTGAGAGATAGTGAGACTCAAACACACACACACACACATTTAACCGGGCGGGTCATTCAACTTGAATTAAGGTGGGTGGGGGCGGAGCATGACGTCACACCCATGACAACACAACTCACCTCCTGTGGGGGCACATCAAAAGACACGGTTCTCAAATCGACCTTAGTGTACTCCTCAATGCAAGGCATAACGAAGAATATACCTGGAAAACAATATGGTTGGAGATTATCAGTGGGCACACGTGAAGTTTAACATTGTGTGAGAATAGATTAGTGTGGGGGAATGGCGAGGAACTATATGGGGGGGAATGGCGAGGTCTTTCCAAGACACTTTTCTTACGTTATTCATTAGTCTCGTGTTTTTCAAAGGACATAAGAACCTCTGAGTAGACCAACGTACAAGGTATGTGAATGAAATGAATCTTAATAACCAGAGTCCGCTAATGCGGCACCTGACAATTTTAACTCTTTGAGATTTGAGATATGTGTGTATGCGTGTGGATGTGTGTGTAATAAGAATAAGAAAAAATTCCTCTGAATTGAAAAAAAGCATGAATATTTTTTTCTTATATCTTTTAAATTTTAATATAACTCCAAGACCGACACTCATAGTTTAACATGGTTTTAGGGGCCGTCCATAAAGTACGTAAAGCTATTTTTGACCATTTTTAACTCCCCCTCCCCCCTGTCACAAACTGTCACACATCTTGGACACCCCCCCCCTAAAGTACGTCACACTTTCGAACAAAAATGCTGATTTTTATTAACAAAATAATCAAAATTTAATATAAAACAGCGTGACGTCGCACATGGCCGGACCCCCCCTCCCCCTGTCACAAACTGTCACACCTTCTTACATCCCCTCCCCCCCTCTGGAGATTGACGTACTTTATGGACGGCCCCTTAAGTGAACTCATAGTTTAACATGGTTTTAAGTGAACTCATAGTTTTCATGGTTTCAAGTGAACTCATAGTTTAACATGGTTTCAAGATAACTCATAGTTTAACATGGTTTCAAGTGAACTCATAGTTTAACATGGTTTCAAGTGAACTCATAGTTTAACATGGTTTCAAGTGAACTCATAGTTTAACATGGTTTCAAGTGAACTTGACTAGAGACTTTTGTTTCAGCTGAGTATATATTGCAGCAGACGACAACAGGGCACACCTATGAATGAAACAAGCGCCTGCTTACCTGGGCCCTTGGCTCCACCGGGCAGAAGCCTCCCCAGTCTGAAAATGACGGCTCTCTCATACTCCTGGACGACCTGCAGGTGGACAACAAACATGTGGTCAGCAGGTGTTGAACCTTACTGCCGTCAGCGGTCGGTGTATGTGTTATTCCGCGCAGGTGCAAGTGACTATTAAATTGCGATTATAACCAGTGAAACTTTGAAGGCATAGAGATATTCCCGGCGCTATCCGAAGATAATCGTGTGGGTCATAGATACGTCTTTCAAGAAGTTAATGATTGAATTATCCTCCCTTGATAGCGACTTGTACCGTGATACATTAGACTAGCAGGTTAGAGCTTACGTCTTATTGACTTATTGATTTGGTGGGTTTATCAAACTCTAGGAATTCTATAGTTGTTTCCACTAATGGTTTCAAAGCTTCGCTGTCATAAAGTGTTAAAAAACAATAAGGTTACATTGTTGGAGTAAGACACCAAAGCAAATAGACTTTGGGGAAAACTCCCTCTCGACATAGGGTCAAATCATGTAGGACCAAAGGTAAAATCGTGTAGGACCAAAGCTCAAATCATGTAGGACCAAAGCTCAAATCATGTAGGACCAAAGCTCAAATCGTGTAGGACCAAAGCTCAAATCGTGTAGGACCAAAGCTCAAATCGTGTAGGACCAAAGCTCAAATCGTGTAGGACCAAAGCTCAAATCGTGTAGGACCAAAGCTCAAATCGTGTAGGACCAAAGCTCAAATCGTGTAGGATCAAAGCTCAAATCGTGTAGGACGAAAGCTCAAATCGTGTAGGACCAAAGCTCAAATCATGTAGGAGGACCAAAGCTCAAATCGTGTAGGACCAAAGCTCAAATCATGTAGGACGACAGGTCAAACCATGTAGGACCAAGATTCAAATCTCGCAGAACAAGGGTCAAAACATGTAGGACCAGGACTTTAATCATGTAGGACCAAGGGTCAAACCTTGTAGTACCATGGCTTTTATCATGTATGACCACGGGTCAAATCATGTTGGACCAGGGTAAAAACACGTAAGAGTAAAGAGTCAAAGAGAAGGGTTTATAATTTAAAGGGTTTTTAAGGGACTTTAAGAAGAGTTCAAGCATTAATTTAACAATACGGAATTCAAACATTTTACGACTTAAACCTTTGCAATGTCACGCTAATTTGTTCATTCGTTCGGGACTTTACCTTGATCGTGGCGCACAGTGAGAAAGGGAAGAAGATAATGACCAGGATGTAGGCGAGTACGGTCAGGATGATGGCACAGCAGCCGTTGTCTTGGGGACTGTTGTTAGCTGGAAATTAAACAAAAAAACCTTTTTTAAAAAGCATATCAGATTCTACTTCTATTGCAGAAGGTTCTTGAAGACAAACGTTTTGATAAGAATGCACTGACCATGTCGGTCTTTTGGCAAGTGACGCAGCATACACAGGCCACGGCTATGTGGCGATTGTACCACACAAGCCGCCGTTTGTTTTCTTAACTAAATTAAGGTACCCATTCGGAGCTGGCTAAACTTTGGGACACACTTAGCCTCGGGAGCAAGCACGTGACTCTCCGTACGCCAGCCGAACACAAAGGCCGCTCGACCACCGTGCCATTTAAATGTTTTGATCGTTGTTAAATTTTGTTGGTCATGTTACCTAACATTTGTGTTTTAATAATTTTTTAAAAATAATAAAACATCTACACTCCAATGTTTCCTTTAAGCTGCGCGGCTACAAAAACATATGACCAACACGCGCAGCAGTATGGAATTACCGCGCAGAAAACTTTGATAAGGATAATATAATATATTTGATTGTGGGGTGCACTATTTTGCACAACAATGGATGCTTGTGCAACTTTGCGTGCGAGTGTGTTATTTTGTTGACGGACCAACGCAACTTAAGGGAGCATTCCTGCACCATCTATTCCATAATGCTACATGGCACTTTCAGCCATCGACCAATGGTAGCGTGGAAAAAAAACAACAAAGAAGACTTTTGAAAAGAAAATTTCCCATAAAGCCCATTAATATCTTCTTCCAGGAATAAACCAATCGATATGGCGTGAGTCACTCCTGGGCCGATGTCTAGTTCTTATCATTTATTTTCCCCCTTAAACTGTTTTTTTTTCGTTCTTGGCTTATAGTGTAGACAGGGGCATGCACCCCAAGAAGAAAACTTGTCAATTAACCCCCAAGCCCCCACCACTCTTTTCACGCTAACCTCATTATAGTCATGAGTTAATTGATACATGAGAACCAGGCTAACCTCATTATAGTCATGAATTAATTGATTAATGAGAACCACGCTAACCTCATTATAGTCATGAGTTAATTGATACATGAGAACCACGCTAGCCTCATTATAGTCATGAATTAATTGATTAATGAGAACCACGCTAACCTCATTATAGTCATGAGTTAATTGATTAATGAGAACCAAATAATTATTTTCTATTAATTCCGTCTAATCATATTTAGCTAAACATTCTTTTGTAAAAAGTGGTCTGGAAAAGGTCTGAATGACACCCGTTAATTGATACACTTTACTATTTGATTGTGTCATACCAATTTAATGCACAGTTTCATTTAATTATATCGCGAACATAGATTTAATGCAATGAGTTCAGCAAACTGTGATTTAAATACTCTCAAGGTCAATCAAAAAGTATTTTAAAATCCAAGCTCAAAAGAATACATAAACTGCACAACTTATCTTATCTTATCATCTTATCTTATCTTATCATCTTATCTTATCTTATCATCTTATCTTATCTTATCTTATCATCTTATCTTATCTTATCATCTTATCTTATCTTATCATCTTATCTTATCTTATCTTATCATCTTATCTTATCATCTTATCTTATCATCTTATCTTATCTTATATTATCATCTTATCTTATCTTATCATCTTATCTTATCTTATCATCTTATCTTATCTTATCATCTTATCTTATCTTATCTTATCATCTTATATTATCTTATCTGTTACAGACGCTCCTTCCATACAGAAGATTATTGCATCCTACGCGTATCTATGGTTTGTGTGTAATCCTGCATACTTATTAGAGTTTTAAATGGGGATAAAGTGTTGGTTTTCCTGGCTTCTTCAGGCAACCCATTCCACGCCCTAATTCCGGACGGGAAGAACGAGAATGTGTATGTGTTTGTTCTTGCACATGGAATAAGAAATGTGTTTTTTTTCATTATCTCTATCTGAGGGTTGTATTATATTATCTTAGTGTTGTATTTCCAAGTTAGAATTAATTGCCTTATTTAGGATTAATAATTTTCTCATTCTCCTTCTACCCTTTAGTGTTTTTAGGTTTAATGTAGCTCTCGTACCGATTAAAAAAATTATGTTCGATTAATCGGGAATAATTAATCGATTAAGAATTGTTCTCCTCGTCTGGAATCCGGGCGTGGAGTGGGTTGCATGATAAAACCAGGATAACCAACACACTATCAACCTTGTAAAATCTAATAAAAATGCAAGACTACACATATACCATGAATAAGTGTATGGCGCAATAACCTTGTAAATAACAGGAGCGTTTGTAATTTTTAAAAAAAAGGACAAGATACTTCTCTTCATTATAAATGTTTAACAAATATTTAACATTAAACATTATATGTCTTATTAAATGTCTGTCTTTGTTAAAAGAAATGGGCTATCAAAGTCATATTGTTTTATAAGCTTTTATCTTCAGCTTGTATTTTTAACTGGTTTAGCTACTCAAAAAACAACATAGGGCCGAGAGAATGAAACAAATAATAACAAATAATTCAAATTTTATCTAAAACACACATGACGTCACACATGGCCTGACCCCCCTCCTCTTGTCACAAACTGTCACACTATCTACACCCACTCCACCCTCCGGAGCGTGACGTACTTTATGGACGCCCCCAAACTAAAATACGAATCGGTGAAAGAAAATTACCAAACGTTTTCCCCCGGATTATATATATATTTTTTAAAAAATATATATATACATGTATCTATTTTTACCTGGTTGAGGGGAAAGTTCAAAATTTTGTTTGTTTAAAATGTAAGCTTGAACAAGAAATAAGGGTGCAATTTTTGTGTGTTATATTTTCATCCTTTGCTAGTTTATTCTATCGGTGTTGCGTTGCGTTAGACATAACAGATCACCCCGTTGTCGGGCTGTTGGTGTATTCTGTCTCTACACGCAGGGTCTTGCAGCGCGGTTTGTTAGTCAGTCTATCAGAAGCCCAATGTTGTTTTTTTTTGTTGTTGTTTTTTTAGGACCATTTCTTCAAGTGGCTAAAGAATGGGGGAAGGCAGTAGCAGGGTCGAAACTTATAAATATTCACGGAAATATGAATTTGTGGTATCATGTGATGTGGGTAGTTAGGTGGGAGGAAGGAAGAGGCCACTCAAAAAATCGTTGAAATTGGTGAGGGAAAGGATGGTGTTTTTAGCATTGACTTTTTCACCATAAGTGAGTCGACTAGTGAAAGCTGTGAAGCTAGTGAACCTTATATTGAGGCAGTGGCAAATAATGGTTCATGCAGTTGACGGGAGACACACATATAAACACATATAAACACATATAAACACATATAAACACATATAAACACATATAAACACATATAAACACATATAAACACATATAAACACATATAAACACATATAAACACATATAAACACATATAAACACATATAAACACATATAAACACATATAAACACATTCCACAGTCATAAAATACCAATTTCCGCGTAGCGAAAAAAATGAATTTTCATAAAGTTTATAATGTTAAGCTAATTTTATATTTTGTTATTTCATTGGATCTAATAAACACACAGAGGCACACAGACATATATTATAAGACTATTATAGTAGGATCTAAAGAATGATCAACACGCATGCTAATTAATTTTTTTTACATAAATATAAAACAAAAACCGAGAAGTATTGTGTAGCTACGTTTATCATTGAGAATATCACGCTAAAATTGTCTGAGTGATCAATGTACTACACAGACAGCACAACATAAATTGAATTGAGCAAGTATTAAACAATTTAATAGCTTACAAATTAATATAACAAATTAAAATATACGAACAAAACTATAGCGTTATCATAAAAATATATCTTTAACGAAATGACTCGTTTAACAATCAAGTAGTTCTACTCAATGCTTTTTATTTTTAATTTTTAAAAAACGTAAAAAAAATGTTTTTGACTATGAATCCTTTAAATACGAGACAAAACTAAAAAGAATGTTCATTATAATACGCATCGCACGACATTTCAGAAATCCAAAATTTGAGTTATGTCTCAAATATATGAAGGATTATATGCGTAGAGCCCAAAATCACTGTCAACACTGTGCACCGGTTCACATACCTAGGCAGCACACTGTCTCATAATGTCACCATCGATGACGAAGTGAACGTCAGAAATGCCAGAGCCAGCTCCACTTTCGGCAGGTTGTACCCTAATGTCTGGAAAAGAAGAGGCATTACCATCCAGACCAAGCTGAAAGTGTACAGGGCAGTGGTGCTCCCCACACTGCTATATGCTTGTGAAACTTGGACTGTTTATCAGCGCCATGCAAGAAAGCTTAACCACTTTCATATAACAAGCCTCAGGAAGATTCTCGGCATAAAGTGGCAGAACAAAATTCCAGACACAGTGGTACTGACCAAGGCAGGCCTCCCCAGCATCTTCACCCTCCTGATGCAGACCCAGCTTCGCTGGGCAGGGCACGTTGTCCGAATGCCAGACGAGAGACTGCCAAAGAGAATCTTCTATGGTGAGCTCCAGTATGGCCAGCGGTCCCACGGTGGGCAAAAGAAACGCTTCAAAGACGCACTAAAAGCCTCAATGAAAACGTTTGCTATCAATCCAGACACGTGGGAACGAGCTGCAAAGGACCGATCCACCTGGCGCTCTTCCATCCACGAAGGTGCCAGGTCATGCGAGGCAAACCGGATCACCGCCGCAGAAAAGAAGAGGCAAGTCCGAAAGGCCCATGCTGTCAACCGTCCAGGAGATGTTCCACTCGTCCCTTGTCCCTTCTGTTCCCGAACCTTCCGTGCAAGGATCGGCCTAATCAGCCATCTGCGCACGCACAGACAACCCTCGGATGACTAGAGTGGTCCTCGTCGTATCGACGGACGAACGAACATGAAGGATTTATAGTAAAAAAAAACCTCTACAGTCTGCCTGCTAAATTTCAGCTCGATTTGATCACAGGAAAAGGGTTATAAAAACACATTAACAATTAATAGCATTTACATTTACAGATCGGGAATATATTTTTAAAAAGTATAGTCAATATACAACGCACCTCACAGCGCAACAGGAAAGAATTAAAAAGGTTGTTCAATATAATAAGCACCACGACACTCTAGCACAAAAATTAAAATGCTACATAGAGATAAATAGAGATAATCTAAAAATTCATTAACTTGATTACAGTACATTTGATCAATCTGAAATTTTGATACATCATTTTTATCATCGGCACGAGTCTGCCTGCAAAATTTCCGCTCGCTAGCATACGAGGAAGTGGGTTAAAAATCGATCCATAGTTTTTTCGGCAAGCAAGGCCTCAATCAATCAATTATGAATTATGAGAGAATGTGACCAATTTCAGTTAATTATTCTTTAACCAAAGGCGCTATGCTATGTTGAAATAAGAGGCGCTCAAATGAATTAAGCATTGCAAAAAAAAACAATCAACTTCAAATACATTTCAAAATGCAACACATCGCATGAGAAAACCTGGCATTTCAAGATTTCCCCGAGTAGACAGTCGAGCAGAGATTGAGACTGGCTGATTACAGAGATTGAGACTGGCTGATTACAGAGATTGAGACTGGCTGATTACACAGATTGAGACTGGCTGATTACAGAGATTGAGACTGGCTGATTACAGAGATTGAGACTGGCTGATTACAGAGATTGAGACTGGCTGATTACAGAGATTGAGACTGGCTGATTACAGAGATTGAGACTGGCTGATTACAGTGAGTACGTCTAAAGAAATCTACATCTCATAACTACAAAAAGACCCCACGAAATGATAAAAAACATAGCACACGAAAATAAAAGAGCAACATACTCATTGGACAGGTCAGTTTTTATACTTTAAATTAGACAAACATGTCACTGATGACCAATAGACAGGTCAGTTTTTATACTTTAAATTAGACAAACATGTCACTGATGACCAATAGACAGGTCAGTTTCTATACTTTAAATTAGACAAACATGTCACTGATGACCAATATTTATTTCAAGCTGTGTTGTGAACTCTTCGATGTAGGGTATGCGGAGGTGATGTTTTTGAGTACTCTGTGTTGGAAAATGTGGAGGTGGTATTTTGTGTACTCTGTGTGTTGGGAAATTTTGAAGGTGGTGTTTTGAGTACTCTGTGTTGGAAAATGCAGAGGTGGTGTTTTTGAGTACTCTGTGCATTGGAAAATGTGGAGGTGGTGTTTTGAGTACTCTGTGTGTTGAAAAAGAAAAAAAATATCGTTTTATTTTAGGAACGTGTGTGGATTTGTGTTTTGTGTGTCGGGTTGTAGGGTGAATGAAGCTAGTGGAATGAGACGAGGATACTCCTGTCAGTGGGCAAAGGAGGATACTCCTGTCAGTGGGCAAAGGGGGATACTCCTGTCAGTGGCAAAGGGGGATACTCCTGTCAGTGGGCAAAGGGGGATACTCCTGTCAGTGGCAAAGGGGGATACTCCTGTCAATCGGCTTGTGACATTTCTGTACTAGGTAGGGAGTGTATGAACCTTGTGGCAAGAAGAGTGATATACCTATCAGTACGCTTGTGACAAAATACAAAACCTCATTGCCACCATACGAATAACTCTATCTCTTCACTTGTTGACGCATTCTCGTTCACAACTACATTTATTTTCGACTGCACTGATCACCCTCCCCCCTCACACACACACAGACTTCCTACAAAACTTCTTAACAACCCAGGCACTTAAAAACCCATGCACTTAACAACCCATGCACTTAACATCCAGGCTACACTTTTTTTACCCTCCCCCCTAAACAACCCCCCTTCCACGACGTCATGCACGAGAAGTAAAGCCACGACCTCTTGCGAATCTTTCCTTGCCGCTGAGTTTATTTTTGGTGTTCAATCTTCGGTTATTGTGTTGACTGATTCCCGGCACGTCTTCCAGAGTTTGGCCCACACCATCGAGCGGTCGAAATAACCACGGCCCACGTCTCCGCGTCCTTCTGTGGCTCCACATCTCCCCAGAAATTTGCCCAAACTTACAGGCATGAATTTTACTTGTCTTCTTGGGGGTTGAAGGAATTATGAAGGAAATTTTCTAAACATCATTTGCCGAATCTGGGTTTATTATATGCAACGTTTTCGGATTTGGCAAAAACAATGTTGAGAAAACAAACCGCTAAGCTTTCATGAGTGCGAAATGTAAAAACTAAAGCATAAAATATATACAAATGCGTTGGGTGATGAAGTACAAAACATGAAATGAACAGCCAGAGTGGTGTCGTCACATTAGTACTGGGTCTAAAAATGTAACCTTTTAAACCTTTTAAACTAACATCAAGTAATCATCATTAAGTGTACGCTCCATTTCTTTTATTAGATATGATTCTCAACAATACCAACAGCAAGGACATCTTTCCAACTTGAGAAATGTGAAATAGGCATGAACAACATCAACAACAAAGTAATTAAATTTATTGAAATAGATTCATAAGAGCTAGATCTATCCAAAAGGATATTCTTTGTATAAGCCGCGTTGAAAAGATTGGTTGGCGTAATTGTAAAAACGAATTTGTACAACAAAGCTATGACATTATTATTAGGTCTCATGAAATTTGCTATTATATAAAACGCATGTTGTTTGGGGATATTTAAGGGGTTGGTGGAAATGGCAAATCGCTACTAGTAAATATTTTGCTTGAATACAGCTGCATTCTAAAAGAAAAATATATTACAGAAAAATCAAGATCTAAAAAATTGCTCAAATTATATGATAATCTCAAAGTCAAAATAATCTCCATCTTAGGCAGTGTGAGATGAAAACAAGGAATAAATTATTGTTTCAATTCTTGTGCTCTGTTATAGATTTTTTAAAATGAAAGAAAGAAACGACGCTTACACATTAAGACTAAATCATTGAGTAGTATTTGAGTACTACAGTACTACAGTACTACAGTACTACATCATCATGTTCCACACTGGTGTCAGAAATCTCAACTGCATTGACCTGCGGTTCCTACGACGGGGGAATAAAACATCTAATGATTAAACGTATGATTGTCACGTTGTGCAATCACGTCATTTCTTCGGGTTCAAACTGGTGTGATTGCTCGAATGTGATAGCTCCAGTGTGATTGCTCGAATGTGATAGCTCCAGTGTGATTGCTCGAATGTGATAGCTCCAGTGTGATTGCTCGAATGTGATAGCTCCAGTGTGATAGCTCCAGTGTGATTGCTCGAATGTGATAGCTCCAGTGTGATAGCTCCAGTGTGATTGCTCGAATGTGATAGCTCCAGTGTGATAGCTCCAGTGTGATTGCTCGAATGTGATAGCTCCAGTGTGATTGCTCCAGTGTGATTGCTCGAATGTGATAGCTCCAGTGTGATAGCTCCAGTGTGATTGCTCGAATGTGATAGCTCCAGTGTGATTGCTCGAATGTGATAGCTCCAGTGTCATTGCTCCAGTGTGATAGCTCCAGTGTGATAGCTCCAGTGTGATTGCTCCAGTGTGATTGCTCGAATGTGATAGCTCCAGTGTGATAGCTCCAGTGTGATTGCTCCAGTGTGATTGCTCCAGTGTGATAGCTTCAGTGTGATAGCTCCAGCGTGATTGCTCCCGTGTGATTGCTCCAGTGTGATTTCTCGAATGTGATAGCTCCAGTGTGATTTCTCGAATGTGATAGCTCCAGTGTGATTTCTCGAATGTGATAGCTCCGGTGCGTTCATTTCATTCAGAGGGAAAAAATCAACAGTTTAAAAAAAAATATTTTTAAGACAAGGAATTTAGAAAACATTTGAGGGTCCAAGTGTGTCACAAGCAAATTTAGGATATATGTTAGGATTTAAAGATTGTTGATAAGGAAAACGGGGAAAATAACTTAGTATTTGAAGAGTGTAGATAAGGAAATTTTTGAATATATTTAGGATTTGAAGTCGTAAAGCCCAGTGTGAATAGAGCCTGGACTTAAATGTTTGTTTACTCGCATGGAAAAGTCATCAGACACGAGCATTGCACAAACATTGATAATTTTTTAATCAATTAATGCCACCCCCCCCCCTTTTTTTTCGTTCTACTTTTTCGACTGGTAAAGGCGTAGTTTTGGTGAAAGATTCTATGAATTAGCCATTGACTTTTGTATCACCTAATCCGACGCCTTATACAGAACCAACATGCTTGAGGCATTAAGTGATTGTTGAATAGCGATACTCAGAAAAATATATCATTTTGTTACCATTAACATTTTATTTAAGATTGGTAACATTTTGTTATTATTGATTAGTTTTTAAATGCGTAAAAATTCGATAAAATGGATTTTAATCAAGATTTATTTTTTTAATCTTTGAAATAAAATATGTTCTTATATCCTACATGAAGAAAATTTTTAAAGACCGAAAATCGAAGATTTAATTTTAAAATTAGAGAGGTTAATTATAGGTGCGATTCAAACATAAAAAGTATCTTTGAAGGCAACATTTAATTTCTTAGTTCAACTAACAGCACTGGAAGTCTGGAAGCTAGACGATTGGTCGGTCAATATGTAGAGCCGAAAAACGACTTTCTATTGATTCTGTGAGATTAGACTGACCTTAGAAGTTCAACGCTCTCAACGATAGATTACATTAAAATGGGAACATACGTGTAAGTATTTAACCGAGGTACTAACATGCATGAATATGTTTTTTATTCCTTTTTTTTAAATTCGAAAAGTATGGTATATGCTAAACAGACTTATTTGTAAAATCATTGGATTATGATTCGAATCTAAAATATGGATTTTTTTAAAAATGAGACACTTAAATTTTCTTGTAAATATGACGTAAGTGCATTTTTTAAATAAATGATTTGAAAAGCGTATTTTTGAGGTGTGGAATTATAGATGGACACGGAACGTCGATGTGGTGCACTGTGTAGAAACTCTAAATGTGGGAGTGACATGGGCGTGTCGTGCGGTGGGGTCATCGGTTTTCAGAACGGAAAGGATGGTGGTAAAAACTAAAGTAAAAAAAAACACACAAAAAAACACATACAAAAAAAAAGAAAGGCCACTGCAACCCTAAATGGTACACGACAGATCCCGTCAAACTACTACATCGAATGTTAACGGATGCGATGGAAGAGGTTAAAAAAACAGGCAGAAAAGAGTATTATAAAAGCGAGGCTAATGTACTGTTACTCTGACTGATTGTTATGGGTACAGACAAGGGTGATTCAGTTATCTGCCCCTCTCTGCTGAAGGCCATTTTCTGTTGGACTCTTTAGATGTTTAATACCACCTAGCCAGGCATTGATTTCTAGATATCTAGACTTGATGACCTTACAACAAAAACAAACTACTGAATGTGTGATAGACAACTAGAATTGATCAATTTAGTTAGTTACACATAAATAACAAACGTAATGTTGATTTTAAAAAATGTCCACGTATATTTGCGGGGAATAGATTTGGTTTATAAGAAATATCTAAGTCTTCGCTTTACCAGAATCACATAAACTGAAATTCCCCAATTTATTACCCCGTTTACTTCAGGGATTTGTATATAATAAATCCGATCAATCTCATAAAAAAATTTCAATTAATACTCAAATAAGCAGAAGCGTAACCGGGTTTTCCGCGCCCTTGCCAAATGTATTTTTGGCGCCCTTGACAAATTTCCAAATTTCAGCTTTGCGGCTTTTTAAATTCTAAATTTCAATAAATTGAAGGATTAGCCCTCGGCGCCCTTAGAAACTGCCCCAATGCCAATTCGTTGTTACGGCTCTGCAAACAAGTCTTGACTATGTTTTATAACGTCATTTTCAATTCGATTGGGGGGGGGGTGTACAAAAGTAACAAGAAAGTAACGAATCGTGTTGGTGGAACTCATTGAATGCCTATATAAAAAGTATAACATGTGAATTTTGCCTTTTATCTCAACTAGATTCGTCTGAGAAATCTTTCTTAAAATTCTGTGTCGAGCGACAACATATTCATAAATCTTAGATGGGTCACCTGAGTTGAACAGAGACACTAGTCTCATTCAACAGACTCAAGCGGCCAGTTTTTCTCAATCTATTGTCTAATGAGGCCTGTTGTCTAACAAACCCTTCAGTTTGGATACAACTGTCAGTGTTCCCTTTAAGCTGCGTGGTCACGCAGTTACTTGATGGACGCTGCGCAGCAGTTTACAATTAAGGCTCAGGAAATATTGACAAGGATAACATAATATCAGTGTTTAAGGGGTGTAAAATTATGCACACAAAAATGGGTGCTGTGCAACTTTTCACACGAGATTTCTTTTAATTTGCGCACGGACT
This sequence comes from Ampullaceana balthica, assembly GCA_944989445.1. Classification (NCBI taxonomy): domain Eukaryota; kingdom Metazoa; phylum Mollusca; class Gastropoda; family Lymnaeidae; genus Ampullaceana; species Ampullaceana balthica. The sequence continues at coordinate 2,225,188 of CALYLW010000018.1, forward strand.
AATGAACCTTGAAGGGAACATTGACCCTGCTGGTAAGAATAATTATCTTTTATACCAAAGATTACGCATCAAATCTGAAGAGAGTTTTCAGTCAAGACCAAATAATATTGGTGTCTAACACTTAAGCTGGAATCTTTAAAAACGTGGATGCCATCAGATCCTAAAATGTTGCTTGTAGATGAGGATTAAGTCAGCTTATTTAATGTCATAAAACAGATATTCAAACATGGAAGTTCGTCGAAAATCCTTTCAGAACCAACAATTTTTTTTTACATGGGTACAGTTTCTTGATAGTTCAGGATTTTTGCGAGAACAATGGCAATATATGTAAAAAACGGTAAACAACAAAATAATCCGTTTCACATTTCTCCTTTAAAAAAATAAAATAAGAACATATTTGTTTCATGAATTTGGGAGAGGTTAACAAGACAAAGAAATTACTTCAATGCCTCTTTTCCCCTGCCTTTCTGGCTTACTAAGACATGCGCGGTGGCATATCCCGCTTTAGCATCTACCTCACCTGCAGTTGTATTTTTATTGTGAGATCTCGACTAGTTTGAGTTGCAAGGTTTTTGCACAAGTCGTTAAAACACCTGTTCTTGTGGAGAAGTTAATGCACCGCTAAATACGAAGTGAAACCATTTTGATCGTTTCGTCTGCGTTCCCCCAATCATGTTTTTGTACTGAGGAGCACTTGTAAGGTTATTCCCTAGAGCTGTACAAGACGGGCCTTTTCCCTTCTTTTCCCATATGTCTACAAAAATAAGCACCGAAAACCCCGGAGCGTATTTGTGGTAGTGAGTTTGAGGAACGAAAACAACTGCTACGAGCGTGAGTAGTTACTCGGCAATGGCAATTTAACGACCAAGGTTATGTTATAAAATAACCGAAAAAAGAAGGCTTTAAGTTGGTATTGCAACATGTTTCAGCGTGCCGTGGGATAAGATCAACTTGGAGACTACAACAATTCAAAAGTAAATATCGCCTGTGCTTCAAATATTTATTGAAGCACTGGATATATTGGATTTTATTTTAAAAAATGCTACATGCAGTTGCCATGGTAACTTTTGAAAAAAAATTTTTTGGTCAAGATCAATATTGAAAATTGTGAACAGCCGCAGTAACCCCTTGTGATTTATTCTTTAATATTCCAGGGCAATCACTAGCAGTTATCAATACAAATTCTGAGCTTTTAGTAACTATGGTTTCCAAAAACTACCAGTTGGACACTTTTCTATGTGTTGAGTGTGATAAGTGTGCAGTGTACTGCGTTATCGGGAGGAATATTAGATGGTAAATAGAATGATTAAAGGGCGAATTTGAAAGGGTAAAAAAGACATTTCATGGGTGATAAGCTAATGGATTTATAAACATCTAAGTTTCATTCTAATATTTATTTTCAACTATTATTATCTAGTTATTGATTCTTAATTATAATTTGAGTATGTTTTTGGTCTGTCACACGAACGTACACTTATGTAAATGCGCACCCAAATGTGTGAGATAAATGAGTGATAGTATTTGTTAGAAACAATGCAAAAGTATTTTCAGTTTTTCAATAAGATTGACGTTTGCTTGAGTCGCACGCCTGTTACATTTATACAACTGAAGGTATATTCATTTATTTGATTATCAGAGAGATTGAAAGGGCAGAGACCGCAAGGGTGGCATCCGTAAGGTTATGACAAGAAAGGGTAAAACAAGTAATAAAAACTCGAATGAGTATTTAAACGCCATTTCCAACAAAGAATTCCCGATTTTTTTATTCAATGGAAATCAATCTAGATGACATTAAAAGTCATTTCAAATCACTAATTCTGAAACTAAACAAAACAATAGCTATCTACAAATTGCTGCTAAAATTACGGGAGTCGAACAAAAAGAGTTTTTTTTTCAAAAATTCCTTCTCCAACATTGATCTAAATAGTATTGGCTATTGTTTGGCGTTTGTTTCAACCCGATAGATGTTGGAGAGAAATTGACAAAATACTTTTTTTTAAATTCTTTTTTTTCCCAGGAAATCCAGTAAAACTTTTCGGTATTTTTTATTTGGCCCATGCACATCTTTAGGACATCCTTAACATATTTGCAAAAAGACCCGAACCCTCTATCTGGTATGGCTCAGGAGGAGTTGCATGATCAAGCTCGAACAGACAGGACAGACATTTAAATTATATAAACGCAGTTTTTCCGATGGGAAATTGCGTTAAAAAAAAGATGGGGTTCCCCGGGGAACTATTTGACAAACTTCAGCAACGGGGCTCCAAATAATAAAAATAAATAAATATATTTGAGAGTTACTGAACATATAAAAATTCTTTAGAAAGAGCATCTTTAGGTGCGTGTATATCTTTCTGGTGCGTGTATATCTTTCTGGTGCGTGTATATCTTTCTGGTGCGTGTATATCTTTCTGGTGCATGTATATCTTTCTGTTGCGTGTATATCTTTCTGGTGCGTGTATATCTTTCTGGTGCGTGTATATCTTTCTGGTGCGTGTATATCTTTCTGGTGCATGTATATCTTTCTGGTGCATGTATATCTTTATGGTGCGTATATATCTTTCTGGTGCGTGTATATCTTTTAGAGATACCAAACTTTAAAAAAACAACAACAGAAGCGTTTGTTAAAAAGAAGCCCCAAAAATTCAATCTGGATTGTCGCCTTCAAAACAAGGCAACAGCAATAGACACAACTGAAAAGATGTGTATGCCCCCGAAGTTGGCGTTTGCTGTATATGCAAATAACTCCTAAATTTTATGAACGTTAAAACATTTCCATTGGCGGACATTATTTGAAAGTGAAGCGTAAACAATGACCAGAACCGCGGCGTAGGACATTGGTCGTTTAGGATAAATGTCGTGTGGCAGAAATGTCGTGTTAGAGAAATGTCGCGTAGGAAAAATTTACTATAAGATTAATGTCGTGTATAAGAAGTTTCGTGTACGGAAATGTGTTTTAGGAGAAAAATCGTGTTGTAGAAATGCTTGTTGGAGAAATGTCGTGTAGGAAATATAGAACCAAGACATTTCATTCTACATGACTGAAATGCGTTACGGTTATCTAAGGGCGCCAAAGTAAAAATTGTGACTAATTGTCAATTAACAACTTTTAATCACATAGCAATGACCTGAAATTAGGGCTGTACCGGATTCACATTTTTGAAACTCGGCAGTAGCCGGATATGTAAAAATGTCCGGATTCTGGATTTGCCGTAGCCGGAGCCATTATAGATATATATTAGGGCTCTACCGGCCAGCAGGATTTATCCGGATTTATGAAGTGAAATCCTGCTGGAGCCGGATTTTTAAAAATGGCTGGATCCGGAGCCGAAATCCGGTACACCCCTACCGGAAATAGTGAGCTCCAAAATCTCATTGCAAGGCTCTTCATTACACCCTTATTTCCCAGTATTTCTCTTCTGAATTTCAATGGGCCATCTCAACTTAATTACGACGCGGTTCACAGAAAATAATTAATTTTTCTAATAATTCATTGGCCTTACGACACTGCATAGCGAACACACTCGTCAAATATCCAAAATTGTCTAAATTTGACGAAAATAAAATAAAACGAGTGACCTTATTTTTTAATTTAGAAAAAAAAAGTTAGAGAAGAAATCCATTGGAGCTTGATGTTTGTTATTTAGATGCTGAATGCCAGACGACAGGAAATGAGAATTTTAAAATCCCTCCGCGGCCTGCGATGTGTTACCATCTTGCTCGAAGAGCGGACGATCAAATGAGCAATCAAATGACGGATTTGTTTCTTTTACTCCAGAATCGGAGAGAAGAAAACAAAAAGGGGGGCTACACACAAATAAATACGTTCCCGGCTACATTGGGGGAAATATTTCCTCTTCCCCACCACACCTAAAAAAAAATAATCGAGAGTCGGGAGTTATTGCATTCGGGAGTGTAATCTTGATGTCGGTTCGATTACATTCAATCTGATTCCATCAAGGTTTTTTATTCAATCCAAAAAAAAAGCGATGTAAATATATATAAAATGTTATCTTATCATGAGCTTGTTTGTGATTGTTCATGTTTTTGTTATTCTGTTATCAACAACAACAAAAAAACCTCTTTTAAAAACAACTGAACATATGAACTGAAATTTTCATCTGTGTTCAGATTACCCATAAGATATTCACCTATAGATTTCTGCAATGACTGGAAACTGGTAGGTATACTACTACATTAAAAATATTCCAAAACAGATCCTAGGGATACGTTTATCGCAGTGCCATGTTGTTCTTATAACTTCAGACTATTTATTTCTGTTTGTATTTTCATCTTGTCGTTTTAGGTCCGGGTCGACTGTTGAAACGTTCATTCTGTAATTTGAACATTATACGCACGGTATTTGCCAAGCTCAAATTATGATAACAATATTCCGTTTTCCAATAAGATTCTCACTCGCTACTGTAACACCTTTTAACAATTTTGATAACAATGCACCGTGTCTCATAAAACACATCTACAGATATATTTCTATAACACATGCTGGCTGTCAAACAATACCAATATAGCTCGAATTAGACCAGTGCCAGAATTCTGATTCTCGCCACTTTAAAAACATGAACAGGTTAAAGAAGGAGCACTTGAATGACTCACTTGCTTTCTGGAAGAAGATTGATCCCACTTCATACATCTAATGTTCCCTCCAAGGCTAGGGCGGATTAAGGGGGTGGGGCAGGGGCCCCATGCAGTCTTAATCCGCGCCTGATCCAAGGTTCGTTACTCCCCACACAAAAAGATATTATATTATCCTTATCAAAGTCTTCTGAGCAGTAAATCTAAACTGCTGCTCCGTTTAATAATGAGACCAACAAGGCCAAAAAGTCTCTCACTCACCACAGATTGAGAATCACCGCACTCGTTTCATTGCCCGAGTTCGCAATAATAAACTGATTAATGGTGTGATGAGCTATAAACATTCCCTGTACAATGTTTATGAGTGCGATGTTTTTTTACGGCGTGGTGTTAGCTCGATAAGATGCTCTATTCTATAAAATCTTGGTTTTGGAAATGATGATGCACGTTTGCTTGTTACTTTGTAAATATCAATATTCGGAAAGAAGAAGAATTCAACTTTTAACTACGCACATGTATTTAACATGGCAACTACCCAAGATAAAATGCTTTAGGAATTAATAATACTGAATAATGTTTAGTCCTTCCGAATACACCATAATGGATAAAAGTCACCTAAATTTACTCTCTGATAATTCAGGTCATGACTTATGAGATGAAGCCTGTGTCAGCAATGTTTTCAAATTTAATATGTCCCATTCGTTTTCTCTCTCTCTCTCTCTCTCTCTCTCTCTCTCTCTCTCTATATATATATATATATATATATATATATATATATATAATATATATATATATATATATATATATATATATATATATATAAATATATATATATATATAAATATATATATATATATATATATATATTTCTCTATCTGTCTCTCTCAGTCTCTTTCAGTCTCTCTCTCTCTCTCTCTCTCTCTCTCTCTCTGTGTGTGTGTGTGTGTGTCTCTCTTTATATATACGTGCTAAGCATTGTCTGCAAGAGAACCGCAAGAGATCATATGGAGAAAAAGTCGTACAGAACTTATAGTTATAATGTCAATTGTACCCTTCTCAAAATTGATGCTGCTGGTTTGGAAGAACGAATCTAGATAAATAAAAAATCAATTTCGCTTTTAGCGAACAGGGATCGCGTTGTACTTTTAAAAATGGATAAATAACATACATTTTAGTTTCAGTTATGACTAGATTTGGTTGTTGTTGCTGGTGTGGAAATCATGATTGATCCCCTAACACAACAATCTTTTAATTATCCAAACTCTCAATTGTGGAGACAGTACAACGCCAAGCAGAGCCGTCTTTAAACAATTTTTGGCCCCCGGGCAAAGAAATAGTGTTGGTCCCCTCCCCGCTGAAATAAAAAAATAAATATACATAATATATATAAATTAACATATTCCCATGGGGTCCCTATGCTCTTGGGCCCGGGCAAATGCCCAACGGGCCTATGCGTTAAGACGGCCGCCCTGATGTCAAGCACTGTCTTTGTAACATTGAGTGGATGGAACAAATCACAGGCCACGAGACAAAACAGTGAACAGCTGACGTCGTAGGACAAGGAAAATGATAATGAATATTTCCTGGTGTAAATTACCGATTGGCCACCCGAGTCAAACTTAAGTCTACATCAAACGGTTTTCTAGGTACAAAAAATCTGTTTTCATGTGTTAAAATACCCAATGTTTGCACATTTCCTACCCTTACCGAGGATCACAAAAATTAAAACAATTTTATTATATTAAAATAAACAACAGACAACAACTCTTTTCCTCCGCCACTAAAATACACAGATTAAAAAATATCTGATTACAACTAAACGTCATTACATGATTGGAGATTATTCATTGATTACACGGCTAAAAATCTTTGAGAGCAGCCACCAGAGCGTGGAGAGTGATGGTGTTATGAATGGGTCCCCGATAGAAAACGCTACTAGGTCACGTTGACCTAATGTTCGATTAGAACGATTTATGACGGAGTGATTCGTCCTGTTATAGTCCACTCTGCATGTCAGAAATTTTCTGTAGGCAGCTGAAAGCGTTGTTAATAGCACGGTCTGCGAGCTGAAGCTCGAACACAGCAAGAGTCCTTTGTGTTTGTAATTGTGTTTAAAGACTTCGACTAAATTGACCAATATGTAAATCTTTATCACCTTAAGGGGCCGTCCATAAAGTACGTCACGCTATTTTTGACCATTTTTACCCCCCCCCCACCCTGTCACAAACTGTCACACATCTCGGATCCCCCCCCCCTAAAGTACGTCACACTTTCGAACAAAAATGTTGTTTTTTATTAACAAAGTAATCAAAATTTAATATAAAACAGCGTGACGTCACACAGGGCCGGACCCTCCTCCCCCTGTCACAAACTGTCACACTTTCTTACACCCCCTCCCCCCTCTGGAGCGTGACGTACTTTATGGACGGCCCCTAAGCTTTGTTTTAAAAAACAATACAAACAGCTGAAATATTTTTATTATGTGTAATCATTCTTGCAACATTTTTTTTTAATCGGGTACGGCTTCTATTTCATATTAAAGGTTGGTTCTCAATAGAGCTATTTTTAAACGTATAACTTCAACAATCGTATTTAATAGAAGTGAGACATCAAACTTACAAAGGCGATTTCAGTCGAGCCAACTTAGTCGCTGTCAATCAAGCTTACAAAGAAGTAGTCAGTCAAACACCGTCGGTCAAGATCACTTATGTGTCAGTCAAGCTCACGTGTGCAGGTAAGATAAGGTTCGTGTGACCCCTTCCTGTTTCATTCGCAGAACTTTATTTAATAAGACGGATACAGGTGAACTATACGTGATTCAAATTTTTTTTGTCTTCGTCATTTCTCAAACCCTGGAAAACGTCATATCTCATTACGTAATGCTGCTATATTTAGACAAAATTTCCTTAAATCAATATATTTCAGCATCTATATTGACGTTTTTAAAAAAAGTTTGATAATGTTGTGTACATGTTTTTGTCTTGGTCAATAACACTGGGATAACTCAAACAAACGTTGAATTAAACAGCAAAGTCCTCACAGAATCCTCGGATATTTCCTTAATATCTCACTGAAGATGACCCATCTCATTAGAAATTATATTACGAGACCTATTGACTATTGACTGAGAAGCTTACAGAAGTCGTTAAAGAAGAGTTCGTTATCTGAACGGTTCTCGTGTTCAGATACGCTGACACTCTTTGTGTGCCCCCAAAGTGGAATTTTATTATTTTCCAGACCACATGTCACACGTTCGTGCTTCAACGCCTCCCACTGTCAAGTCTGAGGTCACGTGTGTCGTATATAGTCACACATTCAAGTACACGCGTTTGTTATTGTATAGATGTGCAGCGGAGAGAACATCGTGCGTTAACAGTGGGACTTCATAACAATTTTATCAAGCGCCCAATTTAATTTGATTAATTTTCTGCATCATTGAGTTCATGAAGAAAAATAATAAAGAGCATTCCGAAATAAATGATCTGTGTGTGTCTCCGGAGACACGGATCTTTTCTTGGCCTCTGGTGTGTCTTTTAATCACACATTCTATGACCAAGCCACTGTCTACTCGTCCAAAATGACTGGACTCCAGACCAAACTCTCGACAATGACCACAGAGCTAATAGGTAAGCACTCACCCATAAACACATCGTCTCTATCATCTGGTGCAGTGGTGCGTAAATCGACCAAACACTGACCACACGGATAACAGTGTAAGCACTCACTCTCTCCACCGACCACACATATAACAGTGTAAGCACTCACTCTCTCCACTGACCACACATATAACAGTGTAAGCACTCACTCTCTCCACTGACCACAGACCAAACTCGCCACTGACCACACATATAACAGTGTAAGCACTCACCCCCAAACACATAGTCTCTGTCATCTGGTCCAGCTGCGCTCATGGACGCCACTATCCTCTGAGAGCTGTTGGCCTTCTCCTTGGATTGGTTATTCATGTCTGCCTACCTACAACGAACACCGCACCAAACGAAGATTCAGCATCAAATATCACAAATGGAACTCACAGAAAGATATCAACAGCTAGAACGGTAAGATACCCCCGTGGGACACCATCAACACAGGATCGCCTTTGGTCCTTGTTCACATCCCCCAGTGTATCATTCGACTATCGAGCACAGGGGGGAGGAAAATAAAGGGGGGACTTCAAAACTAGGTCACGGCAACCCCTCTCCACCCCGCATTTTCTTTTCCAAAATGGCTCGCTCCCCGCTCGTGCGGCCAGGCCAATACGAGACCTCGCTGCTCACATACTAATGTTCACTTTTTCGATCCGTAATCGATTTTATTTCCCACGCCATGAGATAACAGTAAGCGAGAAATGAGGAGTCGAGGATGAGAGGCGATAGCTGAATGGTGGCGTACATAGGTATTAAAAGAGGATATATTTAAATATTTATTTCTTTCAAGTCTGAAAACCTGTTAATGACTGACTAAAAAGGCAAACTTGGTGTTAAATAGCACAAGTGTAGTAAACTTAATTTATATTTTTTTATAGCAACACTTGAGTTTGATTTGCTATTTAAATGAGCAGTGTGATGGCGGAATAAGATGGAATCATTCCTGCCTCTAGTGACCTCAGAAAACACAGATCCCTCAAACATATTTCTACAATACAATTTCTGTCATAAGCAAAAAAGTACTTATCTACGTTTTTATTGGAAAATGACTTAAGGGTAAATTTAGTAATTTATTAAAACACTCTATCATATTACGGAGCAAGAAAGCCGTAAGTGGTCTGCAAGTAGTGTAATTTCTATAGTCTAGGAGCCGTAAGTGGTCTGCAAGTAGTGTAATTTCTATAGTCTAGGAGACGTAGGTGCATTTTGAACTTGGGAATGTTACAAATCATTTCCCCTGTTTTACTCAAAACCTACCTAGATGCAGATAAATACTTGTTTGCACATGACGGCACAGTAATACTTACCATATATTCCATCTCTACTACTGAAACTTTCACTTTGCCCATCTCTGTTACTAGTCGTAGTTATACCACTAATATTTAACATACTAGGTTGTGCTGCGGCGCCGTGGCACCTGCGGCGCCCACTTGTTTTTTAGGGCGTCTACTGCGCCCACCTTTTTTAAAAACTCAACTAACTTGTATGATAAATACTTAATATTAAACTTCCTTAAATATAAACAAGTATTTTATAATAGGGGTTGTAGGGCGCCTAGGGCGCCCACTTTTTTTTGGTCAAATGCTTAGTAACTTATCCGTGTATGATAAATACGAAATGTTCCTGAAATGTACACAAAGTATTTATATAATATTTTTTACATTGCTAATCACCACACGATTTTTTAACTAATGTTAGAAAGCAGCGCACCAAATTACTGCACCAAAAAAGAACTCTTTGGGTCAGTCAGCACTGTTTACAACACAAATGCTGACGTCAAAGGTTCGTGCGTTGTTTGGTTAATGTTAATCTGAAAACCAAAATGATTATGATTTTAAATCCATATTTTCAATTTTTAAAAAAAGCAGAGTGAAGTCCCTTAGCGTTAGGCGTCAGCCATAATTGAGGGTAAATATATATATATATAATATATATTAATTAAGGTGACCAGATTTTCCGGAGCGCAAAGCGGGACAGGGTCACGCGGGGGGGGGTCCCCCTAGACTTTTTGGGGGGACCCCCCCCCCTCGACGGAAACGTTAAACGTTTTTGTGAAAAATGACTGTATAGCACTCTTTCCTGAAGAGCAAATACCAGTTAGAAAATTAACAGTTTGTAACCTCATACGGTAACGGTATATACCTTATTGCTTGAATGTGCTCATCCAGCGCGGATGCCTGATGTTTTAATTACACGCAGACGATGGACCCCCCCCCCTGATCTGGTGCAGACCTAGTTTCATTCTCTGTAGGTGCTCCATACACATATTTCATTGACGAATGAATGCTTCTGAGAAGTTTTGGTTCTTGTAGAAGCGTGTCATACACTTTATCACAAGAATTAGAGGAACTCTCGTGAAACTCAAAATTGCAGTTCACCATTAACTTGGCTTCTAGTGTTTCCACTTTTAATTGTGTTTTTTCAGTTGTCCATATAACATTCATAGCAGAGAAAACTCTTTCAGTGACAGCGTTTGTTCCTCGGAGACACAAAACAAACTCTACAATTTTCTGAATTTGCGCACATGGTAGATCTTTATTCTTGAAATGATGGAAGATTTCAACCCATCGACAGTCAACACTAGTCTGCTTACAATTCCAATCTGCAATTTTTTCTGGTGAAGCAAATCGGCTAACGTAGCTAACTTCGTCAAATAACTCATCGATGTCAACATTCCGAATCTTTTGTCCAAAAAGTTGCAGACTCTCCTGTACTTTTCCCCATGATGTTGTCTCTTTTAACGCAACCCAACTAAATGCATTCAGACATTCGAATTGCTCAACCCTCTGTTTCAGATATTCAGCACAGTTGTAAAAATTTACAACGGTTCTTGTAATGTCGGTTTTGCTCACCATTCCTTCCTCTTCTAATTGAGTAATCCGCATACGTACTTCATTGGGCAAAAAGTTTTTAGAGCTTCTCTCAGTGCATTTGTGTATTAAATCATCCAGTGCAGAAGAGGCTTCCAATGCTGTTACATTCTGTGCCTCTATGCGCAGAATTGTTGCATGAAACACTGCAGCAATATTGTGTACGAAATAGAGCCACAATTCAGCACTGTTATTTTCAAAGAAGTTGCGGATGAGAGTGGGGCACTTCTCTTCTGACAAGAAATAAGACTTCAGTGCAGGAAACAATTTTAAGACTCTCTCCACTGCAGGCATCAGTGATAACCATCTAGTTTTCCCATATCCTAAAATGCGCTGGTATTCTACACAGGCAAATTCGCAAAATTCTTTGAATGACTCTACACGAACAGTGTAGATGTAGAAGTAATAATAGATTTTCATAATAAGTGCTTCCACGTGATTCATTTTTGCATAAAAATATGATTTGTAAAGAAAATAATTTTAAAAAGTCTCGTTCACAGAAAAAGCGGGACAAACGGGCGTCCCGCCGGGACAAGTGAGGGTCGGCGGGACATGAGGTCTGAAATCGGGACTGTCCCGCCTAAATCGGGACGTCTGGTCACCTTATATTAATGATACCAAATCTCCACCACTAATATTTACTATATTTACCCCATATGTACACAAATATTTAATATATATCTTATCTCTGCACTTATATTTACTTTATTTACCCCATATGTACACAAATATTTAATATATATCTTATCTCTGCACTTATATTTACTATATTTACCCCATATGTACACAAATATTTAATATATATCCTGTCTCTGCACTTATATTTACTATATAACCCATCTTTACCCTCATATTTACTATACACCAAATCTCTACCACTAATATGTACCATATACCCCATATCTCACACATATATTTACTATATACCCTATTTCTAACGCTAAAATAATGCTCTGTCCCCACATTTGCCACTTATATTTACCCAATGCCCCATCCCTATTACTATTAACTAACGCGCAATCTCTCTTCAATTAACACTTACCCAAACTTCTTCTCACTACATCAATTACCCAAACGTCTTCTCACTACAACACATACCCAAAAGTCTTCTCACTACATCAATTACCCAAACTTATTCTCACTACAACAATTACCCAAACGTCTTCTCACTACAACAATTACCCAAACGTCTTCTCACTACATCAATTACCAAACGTCTTCTCTCTACATCAATTACCCAAACGTCTTCTCACTACATCAATTACCCAAAAGTCTTCTCACTACATCAATTACCCAAACGTCTTCTCTCTACATCAATTACCCAAACGTCTTCTCACTACATCAATTACCCAAAAGTCTTCTCACTACATCAATTACCCAAAAGTCTTCTCACTACAACAATTACCCAAACGTCTTCTCACTACATCAATTACCCAAACGTCTTCTCACTACATCAATTACCCAAACGTCTTCTCACTACATCAATTACCCAAACGTCTTCTCACTACAACACCTATCCATTGCCACTTCCATGTCACAACTACGAGCTTACAAAACACAAGTATAATTGATATAATTTCCTCCCAAACAATAAAGTTAACAGCATTCAAATAGTTTTAAATCGACCAACACTTAGCCGTTTCAAACCGATTGCTGCACGCAGCAATGGAACCATTTCGTAAACCGATTGCTGCACGCAGCAAGGGAACCGTTTCAAACCGATTGCTGCACGCAACAAGGGAACCATTTCATAAACCGATTGCTGCACGCAACAAGGGAACAATTTCGTAAACCGATTGCTGCACGCAACAAGGGAACCATTTCATAAACCTATTGCTGCACGCAGCAAGGGAATCGTTTCAAACCGATTGCTGCCGCAACAAGGGAACCATTTCGTAAACCGATTGCTGCACGCAGCAAGGGAACCGTTTCAAACCGATTGCTGCACGCAACAAGGGAACCATTTCGTAAACCGATTGCTGAACGCAGCAAGGGAACAATTTCAAACCGATTGCTGCACGCAACAAGGGAACCATTTCATAAACCGATTGCTGCACGCAACAAGGGAACAATTTCGTAAACCGATTGCTGCACGCAACAAGGGAACCATTTCATAAACCTATTGCTGTACTAAACAAAGGAACCATTTCATAAACCGATTGCTGTACTCAACAAGGGAACCATTTCGTATCGACCCCGACATGTAATGAAGTTTAAACAGTCAAATTGGGTTGACTTCAAAACAAAGGTTCTCAAAATCTGGTGAGGTGCACCTGTAGTCAACTCCCCCTCCCCCCACACACTCACAAGATTAAAATCTACCAATAACAATACAAACATGTCTAACTGTCCGGGTGTCACCGTGTCACAAACCACGAAATCGCCACATGCACCAAGTGGAGAGCCCAACAGTTTAGAGCCACTGCCTTGCAATCAGACTAAATGTGGGCCTATGTTTATTGGCGGTTCAGAACTGTTAGGAAATAATGTAATCCTAATGGAATACGTTGTGTCGGTCGAATGGTCAATAACTGCTACTGTCGGCTGCCTCAAAATGCAACAGTCATATTTTGATTCAGTAATGTAAACATTTTTGTATTTTAATATAATTTTTTTTTGGGTCTTCCCTAGCATCCTGACTTTTCTTGAATTTAAAAAACAAACAAACAAACAAACAAACAAACATGCAATAAAATACAAGATACACAAAAGAATTTTGTCGTCACAATAACAAAGATTTTGTGTCACATGGTATAGTATAGAATCTATAGAAGGTAATTATATAATGTAAATTTAATTTAAACACCTGTGTTTGTTTACTCGTACTGATGAAGGCATTTGTTGAAACGGTTAATTAAAGATTTAATTTGTTTTAATAAAACTATTCGTATCTTGTATTTCATTTGAAAACTTAATAGCAGTATAATTCTGGCAGTTGTTTAATAGAAATTCTTATACTTAATTTTCAATTGCCCATAAATTCGGCAACTGTTGGTTTTTTTTAATATGCAGTTTCGTTTCAAAATAAGAGTTTCAGTACATCATCTTCTGTATTTTTATTATAAATGCCTTAACATTTTTTTCTTGTTATAGCTTTATTTTTTTCCCCGCGTTTTCTTAATTTATATTTCTTCCTGGCCGTCTGTTCCTAATTACACTTTTTAAAAATCACTTAGCCCGAAACTCGTACTTGTACTTCGACATTCGATTCCAGCCCCGGCCCAAACATCATCTTTACGACTCCGAAACTATTTCGGTTGAACATTTTCACGACTACCCATCACTTCCTAGCGGGAGAAGCGTGCATGTTAACTATATTTAGTTAGCGTTCATTTTTACTGAAAAAAATAATTATAAGAAATTTTAAATCGCAGCCCATAAATAAGAGAAAGGAAAAAAAAAGGAAAAACGATTTTCCCCCCAATGAAGACGAAATGAACACCACAAAGAAAATGTTCTAGAGTAACCAATTCAAAAAAAAACTCACCACCGATAATCACGTCTTCGTCCTTGTCTTTCCCCTTCACAGCGGATGCTGGCCTTGAGTTGGACATTTTCCCAACGTCGGCGACTTCGCGGCTCGGATGATGTTTCCCCTTGGATGAGCGTTTGACAGCTACGCCTTGCGCCGGGCCTTCCCCTCCCGCACCTCCCTCGGCGCTAATCCCAGCGGGCTTCGCGTGATGAACCTCCACGTCCGGCTGCCCGTCGGGTGAGCGTCTGTCGTTCTGGCGCACCACGCCGAGGTAGTTGTCGTGCTCGCTGGGCTGCAGTGGCGTGTCCTCGATGTGGTAGTCTGGGACCTCCAGCTCCTCTTCGGCGTCGTGTGCGTGGGGCGGGGAGTTGTCGGTTTCACTCGCTTGGAATCCTGGTTCCGGTGATATTCGATTGGACATAGAGGCGAAGCTTTATTTTCACTGGGATGTGAAGGACGTGTTCAAATTATTCCAGGATGTTGGTTGGCTGTGGGAAGCTGTGTACTGCACAACGATGGAAGATGTTTTAATCCTTCTTTTATTTTTTTTCTTCTTTTTTTATTTTGTTTCTACCTCAGTTATTTATTTTTACTTTTAAATTGATTTTACCCTCCGCTAACTGAAAAACAAATAAAGGGAAAAGACAGTAATAAACGTAATATGATAATGCCACAATATAAACAAGCCAAAGCATTGATAAGTGTATCTTATCTTATCTATACAGACGCTCCTTCTATGCAGAAGATAGTTGCGTCCACAGACCATGACAGATGATCTGTTGGCAAGTGATGCAGCAGTCACAGGCCACGGCTTTGTGGGTTCCACGCATTACCCAGCCGCCTAACATTCGGAGCGGGGTGACTCAGGGACGCCCTAGGCCCCTGGAACAAACCCTTGCCTTCGCACGGATTCGAACCCGTGACCATCGGTACGACAGTCCAGTGCGCTGCCACTCGACCACCGCGTCCCGGTGTACTTGAAATAAGGAAATAAATAACACAGTTTAGTTTTGCTTTAGACCTAAATTAACTTTAATCAAATAAAGAAAAAATACTTGTAATATCCTGTGAACCAGTAGCTGGTGCTCTAATCATGTTTTAAATGCGCGTTATCTCACAATTTGTGTAACAATAAAGATATTATTTATTAGTTTGTCATTTCGATGAAAATTCTATTAAAACGCTGGGACTGATTCAGTGTTTCGTTGCTAATGAGAGAGAAAATGTAGTTTTTGGTTTATCGAGTCCATGACGTTTTTTTTTCTGCCTCTTGTTGCCCTGGCTCAAACCAAAAACGACATTTTCTCTCCCCTGAACATGGCTAAGTAGAAAGAAAAAAAGACAGATACCATCCAGGTAAAAAAAACAGCCAATAGAAGCATTGTGTGATGACGAGTCTAATTTTACATATAGTTTCGCTTGACATAAGACATATTTTAAAACCCTCTAACTTATGTGCATTTTAATTTTTCCATCTCAGTAGGTTCAATTAGTTAAATGGTTCACCTTGAAGAAGTCTTACGGACCACTCCTTGACAGCGCCAACCAATGCTGATTTTGTCCTAAAGACATTCATGTGGAAGGATCCTGTACTCTATTTAAGACTGAGACAAAACTGAATCAACTTAAGCGTCACACTGTTCTTTTATCCACTCAGGAGAACTCACCTTACGAAAGCCATCATTGAGGTCATATCCTGCCCCACTTTTGAAAGCCTTGACCAAAGACTGGACTCATCCTAATCTGATAGCAGGACACCTCATACGTTACCTCGTGAGTCTATTGCTTCTGGAATGTACCAGAGAACACAGAGTAGAACTAGGACACATTGTACGCGCCAAATGTTTCGTAGCAACATCGCTGTGGTATTGCGAAATGAATTTGGGTTGCAGGATAAACTGACGTCACCGGCTGTCCTACCAATGGCCTCTTTCTCTTTTATTGTCATATTTTTAAATAGTGTTCGGTACACATTAATAAATCATGATCGATCTGCATTCAATAACCCATGACGGTTGGACAATGCTAAGTTCTTTGGTCCATAAATTGCTAACTAGAGCAGCGTGGTTTGAAAATAACATCAGTGTTGTTCAGTGATAGTGTTATCGTAAATTTACTCAATAAATATATGTATAAATCAATGAAAATGCTCTTATTTTACAGTATTTAATGAAGAAAAAAATCATGGATATTTATGTTAGCTGACTGTATTGTGTATCTACAACAGGAACAAATAGATCATAAACGCTTTCAGTTTCCAATGAAGAAAGTGTATATCACAAAATTCACGGCGCAACTTGCTTTCAGGGAGCACTCCATACTCAGAAATTTCGCTCTACCACGTTCGAGAAAGCATCTAAAATTGAAGCAAGTCTTTTTTCTCGTTACGAAACGAGAAAAAGAATTAAGAATGCCGATATTCTATTAAACTCAAAGTTTAAGATAGTTTTTTTTTAAATGCACGCGGTTTCGTCAAAATGTTACGGGCAGTGAATAATAATTTTTTTATTCAAACAAATAATGTGGTATCCATACAATTAGTCAAAACACCATGTTGGCTTCTGACACAAGTTTTTATTTGGTCAAAGAGGTCAGATGGGTTAAAACAAAACACAAACAAAATCAACACACGATTTTTTAGAATTTGACAGTGACATTTGTATTGCAGAGGCGTCACTAAAGGGGTGCGGACCGCACCGCGTGAACACCATCACAAAGGGTAGCACCAAAATGTAAAATTCTTTATGTTATGGTTATTTAACACTAAGAGATTCAGCGGAGTTCTATGGGAAAAGTTGTGAGGGGGTTACACCATGAGCTACCGCACTGGATGACACCAACCCTAGTTGTAAGGGGGTGACACCATGAGGTACGCACTGGATAACACCATGAGCTACCACACTGGATGACACCATGAGGTACTGCACTGGGTTACACCATGAGCTACTGCACTGGATAACACCAAACCTAGTTGTAAGGGGGTGACACCATGAGGTACGCACTGGATAACACCATGAGCTACCACACTGGATGACACCATGAGGTACTGCACTGGGTTACACCATGAGCTACCGCACTGAATGACACCATGAGCTACCGCACTGGATTACACCATGAGGTACTGCATTGTGTGACACCAACCCTAGTTTTGAAGAAGTGACACGATGAGCTACCGCACTGGGTGACACCAACCCTAGTTGTGAAGTGGTGACACCATGAGCTACTGCACTGGGTGAAACCAACCTCAGTTGTGAAGTAGTGACGCCATGAGCTATCGCACTGAAAAACACCATGAGCTACCGCACTGGATGACACCATGAGGTACTGCACTGGGTGACACCATGAGCTACCGCACTGGGTGACACCAACCCTATTGTTGTATTTCGTCCGTCGTGGTTGACGATGACCACTCTCATCATATTTGCTGGGCCGCCACATGTGTCCTCTGGTGGCTTATTAACCCTATTCTAGCACGAAAAAGGCGTTAGCATGTCGGGCAAGAGATGGATGCGGTCCCTTCAGGAGGGTTTTGGATACGGTCCTTTCTGGCTTGACGTTTTAACTTGGCAGTCTATTATCCTCACAGACAGCTGCGCCATTCCATATCATAGAGCGCCAGTTGGCTCAGTTACTGGCTGCTGCTTCCCATGAGTCATGACCGATGCCGAAGGCCTTCAGAGCAGTTTTAAGTGCATCCTTGTAGCGCTTACGTGGACCTACGCGTGCTCTATGCCCTTCTGTAAGCTCACCATAGAAGAGCGATGGTCGGGCATGCGCACTACATGCCCCGCCCAGCATAGTTGACTTAGCATGAGGATAGTGTGGATGCTGGGGAGTCCTGACCTGGCTAATATTTCGGTGTCTGGAACTTTTTCCTGCCAATTTATTTTGAGAATTTTTCTAAGGCTTTTGTTGTGGAAGTGGTTCAGCAACCTCACATGGCGTTGGTATACAGTCCAAGTATCGCATGCATATAATAAGGTGGGGAGCACTACAGCTCTGTATACTTTTAGTTTTGTTTGGGTGTTGATTTCCCTTCTGTTCCAGACACTGTCATGCAATCTACCGAATGCTGCGCTGGCCTTTGAGATTCTCGAGTTCACCTCGTCATCAATATTGGCCTTCTGGGACAGTGTGCTGCGAAGGTAGGTAAAGCGGCTCACTGTGTTGATTTTGTTGCCGTTGATGAATATGTTAGGCTCAGTATAGGATTTGCCTGGGGCCGGCTGGTACAACACTTCTGTCTTCTTTGTGCTGATAGTGAACCCAAAGTTAGAGCACGCACTGGAAAATTTATCAGCACTTAGTTGCAGTTGTGCTTCAGAGCCCGCGTTAAGGGCACAATCATCAGCAAAAAGAAGGTCCAGGATGTTGTCTGATTTGACCTTTGTCTTAGCCTTAATCCTCCTGAGGTTGACCAGACGACCATCAGTGCGATACCTAAAGTCCATGCCTACATTGCTATTCCTGAAGGCCTCTGTAAGCATGGCTGAGAACATAAGGCTGAACAATGTTGGGGCCAGAACACAGCCTTGCTTAACGCCATTTGTGACAGGGAATGGTTTAGAGACCTCTCCGTTGTCCTGGACTCGAGCCTGCATGCAACCATGGAATTGCCTTACAATGGCTATATACTAATTTGGACACCAACCCTAGTTGTGCAGTGGCTACACCATGAGCTACCGCACTGGGTGACACCAACCTCAGTTGTGAAGGAGTGACACCATGAGCTACTGCACTGAAAAACACCATGAGCTACCGCACTGGATGACACCATGAGATACTGAAATGGGTGACACCATGAGCTACCGCACAGGGTGACACCAAACCCAGTTGTGAAGGAGTCACACCATGAGCTACCGCACTTGATGACACCATGAGCTACTGCCCTGGATGACGCCATGAGATACTGCACTGGATGACGCCATGAGATACTGCACTGGGTGACACCATGAGCTACCGCACTGGGTGACACCATGAGCTATCGCACTGGATGACACCATGAGCTACCGCACTGGGTGACACCATGAGCTACCGCACTGGGTGACACCAACCCCAGTTGTGAAGGAGTGACACCATGAGCTGCCGCACTGGATGACACCATGAGCTACCGCACTGGGTGACACCATGAGCTACCGCACTGGGTGACACCATGAGCTACTGCCCTGGGTGACACCATGAGCTACCGCACTGGATGACACCATGAGCTACTGCCCTGGGTGACACCATGAGCTACCGCACTGGATGACACCATGAGCTACTGTCCTGGGTGACACCATGAGCTACCGCACTGGATGACACCATGAGCTACTGCCCTGGGTGACACCATGAGCTACCGCACTGGATGACACCATGAGCTACTGCCCTGGGTGACACCATGAGCTACCGCACTGGGTGACACCATGAGCTACCGCACTGGATGACACCATGAGCTACTGCCCTGGATGACGCCATGAGATACTGCACTGGGTGACACCATGAGCTACCGCACTGGATGACACCATGAGCTACCACACTGGATGACACCATGAGATACTGCACTGGGTGACACCATGAGCTACCGCACTGGGTGACACCATGAGCTACCGCACTAAGTGACACCAACCCCAGTTGTGAAGGAGTGACAACATGAGCTACCGCACTGGATGACACCACGAGCTACATCATTGGATGACACCATGAGGTACTGCACTGGGTGGCACCATTAGCTACCGCACTGGGTGACACCATGAGCTACCGCACTGGATGACACCATGAGATACTGCACTGGGTGACACCATGAGCTACCGCACTGGGTGACACCCTGAGCTACCGCACTGGGTGACACCAACCCCAGTTGTGAAGGAGTGACACCATGAGCTGCCGCACTGGATGACATCATGAGCTACAGCAGTGGATGACACCATGAGCTTCTGCACTGGATGACACCATGAGCTTCTGCACTGGATGACACCATGAGCTACCGCACTGGATGACACCATGAGATACTGCACTGGGTGACACCATGAGCTACCGCACTGCGTGACACCATGAGCTACCGCACTGCGTGACACCATGAGCTACCGCACTGCGTGACACCATGAGCTACCCTACTGCGTGACACCATGAGCTACCGCACTGGGTGACACCAACCCCAGTTGTGAAGGAGTGACACCATGAGCTACCGCACTGCGTGACACCATGAGCTACCGCACTGCATGACACCATGAGCTACCGCACTGGATGACACCATGAACTACAGCATTTGATGACACCATGAGCTACCGCACTGGGTGACACCATGAGCTACCGCACTGGATGACACCATGAGCTACCGCACTGGGTGACACCAACCCTAAGTGTGAAGGGGTGACACCATGAGATACCATGAGATTTACCCTAGTGACGACTCTGTTGAATTGTATGCAACACACAAAAAGTTAATCTCATAATATTAGCACTTTCTGAATATATCATGATGCCAGGTCTCTTAGATTGTGTACTGTAACGTTCAAACCAATCGTGTTATAACAAAAATTGGACGACGATCAAGTGTGTTCAATCTTTCATTAAAGCTTTTAGAATGTGTACAATTGCGTAGTTTTCGTATATCTTTAAATGACATTAGCGAATTTCATAAAAATAAATAAATAAATATAAGCAGATAGTTCACTATTAACAAACTTTAACAATTATTGTCGATCAAGTTCTTGAAAATCTCAACTGTGTTATTTTAAAAATCTTTAGTGAACTTGTTCGTCAGCATTGCTACACCCCATGACTACCTCCCCTTATAGACCAGTTAGCGAGTTTTGACTCTACGGGTCATATGGGATTACTGGGGCGGCGCAAGTGTTTGAGTGTATTAATCTGTTGAAGGTTTAAAAATTATAATAATACTAAGATGATCTTGGTATGTTTCCCAAATTACGAGATTTGTTTATGTATGAGATGTTGTATCTCGTGTTGTTTTATGTTTAACCTCAAGATTCTACACTAGACCATTCCCATGAAATCCACGGGTAAAAGGGGGGACATGTCATATTTTGCCCGTTTACCCTGGCTCGCTCTGGTTGGAATAATTAATGTTTGCTATTTAATGATCTGCGCTTTTCTTGGGATTTACACTGTTTACTACTCCGGGTGCCACTTTTTTTTACCCCAGTCCTGGTGAATAGTATAAGGGGGTAATGTCTTATTTTAGCAATGACCTAAACAATGACCTAAACAATGACCTAAACAATGACCTAATCAATGACCTAAACAATGACCTAAACAATGACCTAAACAATGACCTAATCAATGACCTAAACAATGACCTAAACAATGACATAAACAATGACCTAAACAATGACCTAAACAATGACCTAAACAATGACCTAAACAATGACCTAAACAATGACCTAAACATTGACCTAAACAGTGACCTAAACAATGACCTAAACAATGACCTAAACAATGACCTAAACAATGACCTAAACAATGACCTAAACAATGACCTAAACAGGCCTTACACCTATTGATTGTGTCTGATGTATTTTATCGCTTAAGGTCTCCATTATGTTTGACCTATTTATGAAATATTTGGAACTTTTAATGTTATTTTTTTTTACCTATAAATGACCTATTTAATAAACATAGACAAGGTTTACCAAGTATGAATAAATGTAAGACCTACATTTAACGGCCGATATATAAAAATAAATTTTACCTTGTTGACTTTAAAACAACCTGTAACTAATAACAACATATCAATGCATTATTGTGGGTGATAACCTGCATAAGTCAACTTTAAGCCTATACAGCATCCCTTTATGGTACACCTTCGTGACTATCTTTATCGCACCCCAACGAATGATAAATATTTATTAAAGAAACCATCGGTTTAAGCAATCGTCCTACCTTAAACGAATAATATTGTTTTAAAATATAAATGAAATTCCGTCATCAGCAATTTACCTCAAGAAACGAATGCGCTGAAAATACATCACTCATGTGACACATTTGAACTTACAGGGGGTTACAAAATATCACTAACTTTTCATCCCTAGTGAGAGATTCAGTTTTAAATAACCGTATAGGAAATATCGCTTCACTGATCCGGTGTAGAGTTAAAAAAAGATCTGTTTATAAATATTTATCAGCTGTGATCCACTCAGTGAACACGTGTAATGTTCAACGCACATCTGTAGATCAATGGATCATGGTATATATGTGTATTACTGTGGATATTTATAAACATGGATATTGAAAAGAATGGAATTAAATTCCATAAAAGGGGCATGGAAACTAATAATTCTTATGAGTTTATTCCTGTTTGAAGGACGCCACTGATAAAAGATAATTGAGAAGTGTGATGCCCCAACCCCAGTAAATACAGCCCATTCCCCTCATCATAAACTATTTTTATTTTATCCTCAAATATAAAAAAAAACATAATTTTTTTTATCATACCGTCACAAACATAATAGTTCTACCTTCCAAAAACAAAATGTAGATTGAACCATACACAAAATAAATATAATTGTGCTTGTATTCCAAAACATACACGTGGTCTTGTGTACCAAAACATACACGTGGTCTTGTGTACCAAAACATACACGTGCTCTTGTGTACCAAAACATACACGTGGTCTTGTGTACCAAAACATACACGTGGTCTTGTGTACCAAAACATACACGTGGTCTTGTGTACCAAAACATACACGTGGTCTTGTGTACCAAAACATACACGTGCTCTTGTGTACCAAAACATACACGTGGTCTTGTGTACCAAAACATACACGTGCTCTTGTGTACTAAAACATACACGTGCTCTTGTGTACCAAAACATACACGTGCTCTTGTGTACCAAAACATACACGTGCTCTTGTGTACCAAAACATACACGTGCTCTTGTGTACCAAACATACACGTGCTCTTGTGTACCAAAACATACACGTGGTCTTGTGTACCAAAACATACACGTGCTCTTGTGTACTAAAACATACACGTGCTCTTGTGTACCAAAACATACACGTGCTCTTGTGTACCAAAACATACATGTGCTCTTGTGTACCAAAACATTCATGTAATTGAACCTATTGACCAAATCTTTAGAAAAATTACATTCCTGTTTTTAACAATAATATCAATCTTATTTTTAAAACTTTGAGAGTATTGTCCAATACATTCATTTTTTGGACGTTAAATCAAGTGCAACTATGTCAGTGGTGGCGAACCTCATTGGGTCCGCGTGCCCAAAATTAAACCAAACCCACTAATTTTTAGCAAAGTGCCAACATTACAATGAAACCCGAAAATGGTGGTTTGGCTTAGTTGGTTTGATTAAGGAAGTAACATTTCAGTAGCGTGCCGACTGATGAGGCTCAAGCCACCTGGTTCAGTCCAACATAACCTAGTACTGTGGACTGGTCCACCCATGCCATCTGCTGGTTTGGTCCAACCATTTTAAGCACCCAATGTTTCGTACGTGAAAGATTCAACCTATTTCTTTGCTTCACGAAAGATGTTCCACTCTTACACTTGGTAGCTGGAGCCAAGGAAAACAACTACCAGACGCCACTCTAAGATTTTACAACATGTTGCATAGCTCGCTTCTAAATCACATATTATACTTCGCGTCACAATTTTCTGAATGTTCACTTTGTTTATCAACAATAACCAATTCACCAGGTCCTTTTGCTTTAAAAAAAAATTGCTGCATTAAGTTTGACATTGCACCACACACCTTTTCTCTGTACACCGCATTCCTCTACACTGTAAAATACGAATAGAGCAGGGGAGATATCGACCCCAGTCGTACTAAATATGAGGGGCTAGCGACTGTATCCAATGTCAACAAAGCGGTGTTCTAACAGTTTTGTCAACCCATTAAAAAAATCTCGAGTGATAATTCTTAAAGCGTGATTCTCGCTGCAATATTAAGTTGATAAATTGAATAGACTTAGTTAAGAGTTAAGACCAATAATGACAAATTAATAGAGACTCAATAATAAATGGACTTGACAAAAATGAAAAGGATTCAACCATAAACAATGATTGTTACAGGTAAGCTATTTTTATTACACGCTTTTATTTAAGTCACAATGTTTGTATGTTGTATCCATCCTTCCTTCAAAACTTGAAACGTAAAATTATACCCCTTCTGATGGTCCTAGAGATCTAAAAATTTTACCACAGATAGATCTTGGATGACAATGCATTGTATCAAAATTTCAGATCGATCGAATTGAAATTATTGCATTTTTAGTTTATCTATAGTCTATAATATAAGCATCGGTACCCGTCTGCTTTGTTGACATCCATGAGTTCACCACGTGAACACAACACCGTGGTAGAAAACGTTGGGCGGGCGCTTATGAGGTGTTTGGTATAAAAAAAATAGTGGTAAAAAAGATGTGTGGGCTTCAGACGTGAATTTTAAAGAGTTTTTATTATAAGTTTTAAAAAATAGCTGTAAAAACAAGGTTTTTGACTATAAATCCCTTATATATGAGACATAACTAAAAGTAGTGATTATGTTAAAAGCGTGTCCTTTTTAAAAAAAAAGACTTTTTTAATATTTAATTATTTAAATGTGACTTTAATTAATCATGACAATTTAGACAATGTTATATTAAGTGGTGATTATCAAACATTATATTGGAATTTTAACGAAAATTTATCTAGGCACAAATGCTTTATTCCTGTCTAAAACAATGTGTTTTTGAAGCCTATCAAAGTTTTCATTTTAAATATTTTATAATAAATAAAATATTGCTTAAATTTAAAATAAATGGGTTAAAAATATTTTTTAAACGTACTTTCTATGTGAAACTTTACAGAAGTAGATTATGTTATTCAATCTAACAATAAAAACTATTTTGTTATGGTAAAACTGTATAACCTCCAAATATTGAGTTCGAGTCATAAATATGTATCCAGTGGCGTAGCTAGGGGAGGGGGTCCAAATTTGAAAGTCAACCCGGGCCCCCACTTGAGGGAGGCTCCCAAAGGAGTGTGCATTATCTCATGTCATGATGTCGAATGTCAAAATGCAGGCCCCCCCAAAGGGCCCCCAAATCTCTAGCTACGCCACTGTATCCGAATGTCAAATAATTTACTGTGATAACACTTATGGTATAGATTGAGCATATGCCCAGAGGAAAGTTGACACAATTACACGAGTCCCTTAAATTAATTTTTTTTATTTAATAGAATCCCATTGATATACTAGTTGTGCTATTGAAATGCTAGCATGTGCTTGTATTAAGCCATAGATGTATAGATATATAAATTGGTGAAAGTGCAATAATTTTACTTTGAGTTTGTTCTGCTTATATTTTCTTCTGGTTATTATTAGATACTTGACATTGTATACAGAACTAAACAAAAATTTTCACATGCTAGGATTTGCTATTGGTAAGCTACTAATATATGAAGACCACAAGGGAAAAAACGGCTAAGTGACATTTTTAAATTTTTTAATTTACATACTGTATCTGATAGAGGGTCAAAATAGAATGTTCTGAATGAGGTTTTATGATACAATTATGTCTCTAACCCAATTAAAAATTCAAATCTATTTAATTAATTTATAAGAAATATGTATAATTTTTAACTTTAAAACTTGAATATCTCAAAACTACAAAAATGTGACATAGCCGTTTCTTCCCTTGAGCTCTTCATATGTTTTTTGTTATTTGCAAGCTACTGGTATGCTAGTGTGTTGTTATTTGTTACTTACTGATACACTCGTATTTGTTATTGGTAAGCTATTGATATATTTTGGTTAGGAAATGAGGATTTGGTAAATCTTGGTATATTGTTGATGCAATGTGTGTATCAAATTTGTATGATGTTTGGTAAGAGACATTCGATAGGTTAGTGTGATACGAGCTGCGTGCTAAAGGCAAGTATATGTAGAAAGTAAGGAGCTGGTAAGAGTAAAGAAATGAAAGCAAGCCAGATTTTTAAACAAATGTCGGTTGAATAACGGTTCAATAAGAAATTTATTAAGACAATACAAAGTAATTCGGTTACAGAATCAAATAAATGTTACAGCACAAAAATAAAGATGCCCATGTGCCCCAGAAGACGTGTAAATTTCAAGCTACGTAGTTGTCGAAGGACTTTATTGAACATGAAAACTAGCGACAAGTTATATCTCATGTTTCAATAGTTCATAATTGTTTTTCTAGGGATATGGACAAAGTTGGAAAGAGTTTGACGTAGGCCCAGGGGTGATAAGTTGTATGGTCATCGATTTGGTCCAGAGGGGATAAGTTTATGGTCATCGATTTGGTCCAGAGAGGATAAGTTTATGGTCCTCGATTTGGTCCAGAGGGAATACGTTTATGGTCATCGTTTGGTCCAGCGGGGATAAGTTTATGGTCATCGATTTGGTCCAGAGGGGATAAGTTTATGGTCATCGATTTGGTCCAGCGGGGATAGTTTATGGTCATCGATTTGGTCTAGAGGGGATAAGTTTATGGTCATCGATTTAGTCCAGAGGGGATAAGTTTATGGTCATCTATTTGGTCCAGCGGGGATAAGTTTATGGTCATCGATTTGGTCCATCGGGGATAAGTTTATGGTCATCGATTTGGTCCAGCGGGGATAAGTTTATGGTCGATTTGGTCCAGAGGGGATAAGTTTATGGTCATCGATTTGGTCCAGAATGGGATAAGTTTATGGTCATCGATTTGGTCCAGCGGGGATAAGTTTATCGTCATCGATTTGGTCCAGGTGTGATCAGTTGTATGGACATTGACGCCATGGGCTGCAATTTAAACCCCAGCATGCACTCCCGGCCAGACGTGTAAAAATCTTATTAAGTAGACGGAACCTGTGAATGGCTCTTCAAACAACATGCAAATTAAACTGCTAAGCACAATAAATGAACAAACAAAACACGTGAATCTTGAATCCCTGAACAACTGTAATAGAGGAATGTAATTTATTGAGATGACTTACATTCTATCAGTAACAATTCTACAAATATGTGTGTCACGATGACAATATTCCCTCCAAGGTTCGTTGGTCACCGTGCAACATTAGATTTTCATGTACAAATGTGTGCATAATTCATTGTTAACGTGTAAAATGTTGCATCAACAAACACACTAACGTTTTCCTTATCAAAATTTTCATCGTGACAACTCTTAACTGCTGCGCGGCGTCGGTCAGATAACTGCACGGCCGCAGCTTGAAAGTGAAAACTGGTCACGGATCTTGGAATTTGAAGAGAAATACAAATCTTTTAAGTACATGTACATATAAATTTCACACAGAGAGTGTTATCGAAGGTAAAGATTGTCCTTCTTATGACGGTTACTGTCTCCCCGCTCCCTCCCCCCAAACACTCAGGGTAGGCCACTTTTTCCCCCGCCACCACATTTCTCTGTAAGGGACACTGCAGCTGGCCTAATTTCACCCGTCGCTGTGTGGCGAAAATCGTCAACTTCGGTGGACTTCAACCACTCAGAGTCTTGTTTACGTCACTGAATATAAATAACAATAATGTTTAAATAGCTGAGCGGTTATTGCACGCACGTGCGTGCGTGCGTGCGTGCGTGTGTGTGTGTGTGTGTGTGTGTGTGTGTGTGTGTGCAGTTTTCTAATAAAAGCGTCATCTGTGACGTATAGCGCTTAGATTTACAAATAAATCCATACCTTTTTGAGCGATTTTAAATTTTTGAATGGTTTTGCGTTAGTCATAACAACCAACATGTATTCAAACAAATGTTGCGCGAATCCGTTAATTATGAAATTATCGAAATTATGAATATTTTTGTTTCATCTTGTTTTTCCCCCTTTAAAAAAAAAGGTTCGATTGTCGGCAATGACTTTACTTTTCAAATGTCCACAAATGCCGCCCTCTTAATGTGTGCAGCCCAGGGAGGAACGCCCCCACCTCCCTCCCCCTCCTATCTACGCCACTGATTGTGGCATTTCCATTAACCGTCAAGTTTTAAACAATTATTAATGGCTCTGCCAAGTGATTAACAAGCGACCATTTTTATGGTCATCACAATTAAGTCTCACATCTAGATGTAAAACTGTGGTCTGTCTATTTTACCACGTCTTTATTAACTCGCTTTCGTTCCTGTTTGACCACAATTTTTCAAATCTGCCAACGTAAAATTAAACCACTTCTGATGGTCCTAGTGAACCGCATATTCTAAACCCCATAAGCACCTGCCCCGCGTTTTTAGTCATATTAAATCGAAGTACTTGAACTTATAAGTTTTAAATTATTTACTTGTTTTTAGTCCACTTATAAAAACGTGGTTTTTAAATATCATTTTTTACCTTTATTTATTTTACTTCTATTTTAGTACACGTTTTTATTTAACTCACACTGTTTGTATTTATTATTAACTTGCTTTCGTGTCTGTCCGCAAATTGTCGAATTTGCCAACGTAAAATTAAACAATTTCTGATGGTCTTAGACATCTCAAAATTTTACCACGGATAGATCTTGGATGACAATGCATTGTATCAAAATTTCAGATCGATCGAATGTACCGTTATTTACCACCTTTTTACCACGTTTTTCTTAACTTGCTTTCGTTCCTGTTTGTCAACAATTTTTCAAATCTGCCAACGTAAAATTAAAGCACTTCTGATGGTCCTCTAGATCTCAAAATTGTACCACAGATAGATCTTGGATGACAATGCATTGTATCAAAGTTTCAGATCGATCAAATGTACCGTTATTAAATTATTGAACTTTTTATTTAATTTATATATAAGCATATGTATTATTCGTCTGCTCATGTTTACATTACATTCACGTGCCGAGTTCACACCAACCTCGACCTCATCAACCATGTTTAACATCAAGGGGAGATTAGTCATTTCAAGTCTGTAAATGTTTGTCGGGCAATGCGTATTATATTTGAACATAATCAATACTTCAAAACTCACCATAGCATACACTTAGACTTAAAAGAAGAAAATAATTTAAAACATAAGTTCAAGTATTTTAATTTAATATGACTAAAAACGTGGGGCGGGTGTTTGGTATAAAATTAAATATTTATAATTTAGAAGGCGAAAGAGAGATCTATATATATAAGTGAGAGAATGAATGAATGCATACATTAAACCTCATAAGCACCTGGCCCACGTTTTTAGTCATTTTAAACTAAATTACTTGAACTTATACGTTTTAAATTGTTTTTTCTTTTTAGTCCGCTTATAAAAACGTGGTTTTAAAAAATCTTTTTTACCACGTTTTTATTAACTTGCGTTCGTTCCTGTGGATTTGTGTGTATGTCCACAATTTTTCCAAATCTGCCAACGTAAAATTAAACCACTTCTGATAGATCTAAAGATCTCAAAATTTTACCACAGATAGATCTTTGATGACAATGCATTGTATCAAAATTTCAGATCGATCAAATGTACCATTATTAAATTAGTGAACTTTTTATTTTGTCTTTATTTTATTATATACTTGCTTTCGTGTCTGTCTGTCCGCAATTTTTCAAATTTGCCAACGTACAATTAAACCACTTCTGATGATCCTAGAGAGCTCAAAATTTTAGTTTTAAGGTCACCGTCACTTGCAATGTTATTAAACGTTGGGCGGGCGCTGATGAGGTGTTTTGTAAAATAAATAGAGGTACAAAAATATTTTTTAAAAACACGTATATTAGTGGACTAAAAAGAAAATAATAAATAAAGGTAAAAAAATAATTTTTAAAAACCACGTTTTTATAAGTGGACTAAAAAGAAGAAAATAATTTAAAACCTATAAGTTCAAGTACTTCGATTTAATATGACTAAAAACGTGGGGCGGGTGTTTGGTATAAAAAATTAAAGATTTCTAATTTAGAAGTCAAAAGAGAGATCTATAAGTGAGAGAATGAGTGAATAAAACTCCAGGAGAAGAACTGACTCCAGGTCAAGCAGCTCTAATTGTATATCCTCTGGGGCTGAACCAGCTTCTGCACTAAATGGCCAACTGAGGATATTGAAGAGTAATTCCAGGTTCTTGAAGTCTTGGAACATCCTTTCAAATTCCAAATGAGCCTTGTACTTCTCAGACATTTCACCAAAAATTATTTTCTGTTTCAGCAAAAGGTAATGGCAAAACTACTTTTACCTGCTTGCCTAAAGGACAAGGAGAGCTTTGCCAGAAATGATTTAACATGCACATACATCTCATGTGCAAAACGGCAATTGGCCTGAAGTTTGACATTCAGTTCATTCAACTTTTTCTCAATGTCAAAGGCAAACATGAAGTCTGACTTCCACCCTT
Organism: Ampullaceana balthica; assembly: GCA_944989445.1. Lineage (NCBI taxonomy): Eukaryota > Metazoa > Mollusca > Gastropoda > Lymnaeidae > Ampullaceana > Ampullaceana balthica. Next base: position 2,256,003 of record CALYLW010000018.1, read on the forward strand.
CTTTAACAATGATAGTAACAATCTCCAGGAACATAACTATATCTTCTTGAGATCCCACAGTCGCCTCAATTTATTGCCCAGGCTCAGCTAGCGGACACTGATGTGGTAGATAATATCATATTTAGTTTCCAAATCTTCAAACAGTGCCTTGAACTGCCTGTGGTTAAGTGCCCTGGCTCTGATGAGGTTTATCCCACTGACAACTGGGTCAATAACATGCTTGATATTCATCGCAGCTTTACACAGATTTTCCTGATGGATGACACATTGGAAAGGTAAGAGTGTATGGTCAGTATGTTCTTCGTTAATTTTCTTTTTCATCAACTTCACGCGACATATGTTTTTTTCCTGTTACACTTGCTATCTTGTTCCACACCAACCCAGTTCTTTTAACACAGCTCTAAACAGCATTGAATAAATCCTGGCCTGTAGTTGTGTCATTGAGTAGCTCAACAATAAGTCAAGTAATTCTTCGGTAAGCTCAAAACGAGTATTTATTCCCCGTATAAATACCAACAAGTGTGCTGTTCCTGTACATCGGTATTTTCGTCCAACGCAAGAGAGTACCACAAATAGTATTTGCTTGCATCACGAAGTTGGTGCGTCAAATTCTCACTTATTTTTTCAACACGCCTGACTACAGTTCTCCTTGATAGATAAAGAAATGCTATCAAATATTGGACAGCTCCAAATTGGCTTTAGTTGCAGCATCTAGTATTAAAAACTGTTTGATGGAAACAGTTTGCTGCTTCTTTAAATTATTAATCAACTCCTGGCAATTATCTTTTCTCTCTTCGGTCGTTAAATTTTGCCCGAAATCCAATTGGCTTGTTTGGTGGCGTATTTTTAAGTTGTACTCCATAAAGACGCTCACACTCTCACGGCACAGCAAGCAGACTGCTTTGCTCCGAACACTCGTGAAGCAATATTCAGCAGTTAATTCGTCATTAAAAACACAACATTCGTCTTCAATATTTTTTTTTGGCAGCACTCATGGTTAATTCAACGTATATTCGCTTTTAATAACAATTTTTACAAAACCGCCAATATGTCAATCGTAATTAAAATAAACTTCCGGTTGAGGTTAGATGCAGTTTCGAATAAGAATGTTAACACCTAATGATCACTAATCGATTCTGGAGCCATAAAACCGATTTATTATCCCTAGATACGAATCAAATACTCGTAAAAAAAAATAAAGCAAAAATTATAATCAAAGAAAATTAACAACGTCAGAAGCTCGCAACTTGTAAAAGCCTACGGGTCGCATAATATACTCTGGCGTGCCGCATGCAGCCCGCGGGCCGTAGTTTGCCCACCCCTGTTCTAGCTAATAGAGTGTCAAGGGTATCAAACTTAAATCACACGTAGGTTACAGGCCAAACGGATAAACATTCAATTAGCGTAGTCTAAAATTAAAACCCTTTTGAGAGAAAACCCCAATTGTTAAAGGAAACCTGCAACAATCATTGACAGACCAAATAAATACACAGCAAACAGAGCAACACGTTTATCATTTTCAAGGGATATTGTGATGCCTAAGTTTCTCTAAGGGAAGGTACCCCCCGTGACGAAAGTGAGAGAGCCTGCCACCTGATCAACCTGTTTGAGAAACCCTGAGTTATGGGTTTAAAGCTGTGCGTTACCCAGAATGTTGGGGTCTCTCTCTTTGGATATCTTTCTGTGTGTGAGAACCTCGGAAATAAGAATTTAGAGCTGGGCGTTACCGGAATGGTGGGGTCTCTCGCTTTGGATATCTTTCGTGTGTGAGAACCACTGAGTTCATGGTTTAAAACTGGGCGTTAACAGAGTGGCGGGGTCTCTCTCTTTGGATATCTCTCTGTGTGCTTATAAAGATTTGTTTAGTGTTGTTGTGTCTGCGAAATTCCATTCTTTTTTGCACATTTTCTTATTTATGAATTTGAACCAACAAACAATACACTTTGTTTATACAATATCTTATCTTACCTGTTTACAGACGCTCCTTCTATGCAGAAGATTATTGCGTCCTACGCTTATCTATGGTTTGTGTTTAGTCCTGCATTTTTATTAGAGATTTAAATGTTGATAAAGTGTTGGTTTTCCTGGATTCTTCAGGCAACCCATTCCAGGCCCGAATTCCGGACGGGAAGAAGGAAAACTTGTATGTGTTTGTTCTTGCATACGGAATAAGAAAGGTGTTTTTATCCTTATGTCTATCTGAGGGTTGTATTAAGTTATCTTTGTGTTGTATTTCTAAATTAGAATTAATTGCTTTATGTATGATTACTACTTTGCTTTTGGTTCTTCTATCATCTAGTGTTTCAAGGTTTAATGATTTAACTAATGGTGTTATTCTTGTCAGTTTCGAATATTCTCCAGTAATGAATCTGGCAGCTCTTTTTTGAATTTGTTCTAGTTTATCAATGTTTTCTTTGGTGGATGGGTCCCATACAGAAAGATGCATATTCTAGTACAGGTCTCACCAAAGTGAGGTAGCATTTTAGTTTTATATCTCTATTACATTTGTTAAAGTTTCTTTTTATAAAGCCTAAGGTTTTGTTTGATTTTTTAATAACTTCATTGACATGGGGATTCCATGATAGTTTCTCATTTATTAAGACTCCTAAGTATTTTGCATCTTTAGTTTGGGTCAGTTCTTTTCCATGAATGTAATATTTTGAATTTATTTGTTTCTTTTTCTTTGTTACTCTTAACAATTGACACTTTTCCCATTACTTTGTTTTCCTCACTTTCTCAAACCTTTACCCTATTAAAACAACAGCCTCAAATCTTTACAAAATAACAAACAAAAAGAATCAAAACAAAAAGAAAAAAGAAGGGAAAAAATGTTTTACTAATATTTTAAAGATAAACTTAATGACTTTACACATCACAGGAAAGTTTTAATGAGATAAATCCTTCACACAATCCGGTTCAAACCTGAACATTTGATTTTATGAAAATCAAAAATCATTTGCACTGGAGTTTTAAACTCAATAATTGAAAAATTATTTACTTTCAGATTTAACTCAAGGTATATAAAATAATTTACACCTATAGTTTGCAGTCAGCGACTCAAACATCGTTTACACTTACATTAATGGCTACCAGTCAACTAAACATAATCGGACATACACATAGGTGCTACGTAGAAAGCCGAAAAATCATATCTAAAAAGATGGCTATCCATAAATTAAACCACAAACATAGATGTTTCTTGATAGATAACAAAATTGTTAACAAATAAGGAAGTTGGCCATCAGGAAATCCAAGGGCAAGTACCTTACACAAAGATGACTCTAGGAAGATAAAAACAAATATTTGAGCTTGCAAAGTTGACTCTCAGGGAGTCAAGAACTTATAAAGGTGATGTTCAACAATTCAAAGATTGTATTTGACAATTTCAAAGCTGGTTCTAAACGAAAAAAAAGTTACATTTCTAGCTGAAACTCCACAGAAAGTTCAATAAAATCTTTGGGCAAATTGATTGAAGGGTGTTAACATTTATAGTAATGGCAAAATGAGTTTTTAAAAATGGTAGAAACAAAGAATAAATGTGCTAGTACCTCGGTAACTGAGTCAATATTTAACTACGAGCATACAAACTAAAAGAGAAATATTGTCCATTGTTAAAGGAAAGCTGCACCAATCATTGACAAACTAAGCCAAGAAAGCTGCACCAATCATTGACAAACTAAGCCAAGAAAGCTGCACCAATCATTGACAAACTAAGCCAAGAAAGCTGCACCAATCATTGACAAACTAAGCCAAGGAAAGCTGCACCAATCATTGACAAACTAAGCCAAGAGGCAGAGGAAAAAAACACACACCCCATCGTAGAACTAAAATTGCTTTTCGAATGATTGTCATTGATCATTGACACTGAGCCAAAGAATTAAAATAAAATTTCATTTTTGTTATCAAAGTATTTAAAAAGAATTATTTTCTTGCATATTTATTTTATGTTTGAAATAACACCAGCAGGCCAATAGTGTTAGCTATTCAGAAACTTGTTGTTCTGTCAGCTTTTATAGAATGACATTCGAAAGGCATTGATATTACTTTCATGACAGATGATTGAGGCATTGTTTATAGAACTATATTGGTGGAAAAATCATCTCCTAGCTCAGTGGTGGCCAACCTTTTTGGAGCCGCGTGCCCAAAATTCAACAAAAACCAACTTTTTTTTATTTACAGCAAAGTGCCAACACTCCAATGAAACCCGAAAATGGGGGTTTGGCTTAGCTGGTTTATTTAAGGAAATATTTTATTCGCGTGCCGACTGATGAGGCTCTGCGTGCCGACTGTGGCATGCATGCCATATGTTCGCCATCACTGTCCTAGATGGACACCTGACCCCCAGGAGATAACTGATGTTGCTTTCATTAGTTTGAAAAAATAATATTTTACTATGAGGACACATCATGGATAATTTTTTATTTTTAATTACAAGAGTGAATGACAGCTAAGCATTTGAGGAGGAAACAGAAAATATGAGTGAGGCTGTTAAAATAAGGGATTTTTAGATAAGGGGATGATTCAGCAAATGAATAGGGGTGGCAACAGAAGAATCCTCAAAATATACAACAATTTGCAAAAGCAAATTTTTTGCAACAATTATCTAACATAATTAATTACATTGGAGACATATATATCTGTTTATGCCAATATTAAAAGATATGTTTACATAAAAAGTACAAATCATATGCAAACATTAAAAAAAAACCCCCATTTCATATGACATTTTGTTCCAAGAATTCAGCTGTGGATTTATTTTGCAATGAAATGAAGATGTAAATAAGTCACCTCTTGTGTGTTTTTGAGAAAAGTTTTTTTTGTTTTCACCTTACAATGAACGGAACGTGCTAGACTTCACTAACACCACATTTCAATGACTTATATTAATATGTGCACACACTTATTAATATTAGATTTACAAAGGGTCTTGAATGTTATAATAGCAATAAAAATTAGAAATGCACTGCTTCTGATTATAACATTGCCTGCCAGCACTAAACAGGATATATTTACCAGTATAATAGCTTAGAAATATATCCATTTCAATACCAGCATTGAATTATCATATTTTGTAACACTAAATTAAACTTCATTTTTAAAAATATTTTCTCCCTGTTACCTGAAAGAATTATCTGTAAAACAACACATTTAATACCTTATCTTTTAAAACGTATCTGGCTTTCAGATGTGCTCTGCGACTGTAGTAACTCCATCCACAGTATTAATAGTATTATGGCCTTGGACACCTAACACAACAATCATACATCAGACATCTATTTTATTTTTTACAGAGCTATTTATAAACAACAAAACTATATACACCTTACAAGATTGTTGATCAAATAAAATTTTACATCGGCACCAAAGAAAAAAATTCCAATATATCTGCTGCCAATTAGACGCAGACACGAGCCAAGACTTTATAGTTTTATAGAACCATCAGAGCAACACTTTGATTAGTTACACAGTTAGGAATTTAGGAAATGAGGATTGGTTTTATTTCTATGCCAACAGATGTAGGAAAACTTGCATATAAGCTGACCAATTGCAAATCTGGTTTAACCATAACATAAGTGCCATTTAGACTTGAAAAGTATTATTTGTGATCACATCACCAATATGTTGGTTTTAATCATTTAATGACATCTCCCACTTACTTTTATAAGTTAAGACATGTGTTGTTATCAAAATATGAGTTAAGACATGAGTTTTTATCAAAATATGAGTTAAGACATGTGTTGTTATCAAAATATGAGTTAAGACATGTGTTGTTATCAAAACATGAGTTAAGACATGTGTTGTTATCAAAACATGAGTTAAGACATGTGTTTTTATCAAAACATGAGTTAAGACATGTGTTTTTATCAAAATATGAGTTAAAGACATGTGTTGTTATCAAAATATGAGTTAAGACATGTGTTGTTATCAAAACATGAGTTAAGACATGTGTTGTTATCAAAACATGAGTTAAGACATGTGTTGTTATCAAAACATGAGTTAAGACATGTGTTTTTATCAAAATATGAGTTAAGACATGTGTTGTTATCAAAACATGAGTTAAGACATGTGTTGTTATCAAAATATGAGTTAAGACATGTGTTGTTATCAAAACATTAGTTAAGACATGTGTTGTTATCAAAACATGAGTTAAGACATGTGTTGTTATCAAAACATGAGTTAAGACATGTGTTGTTATCAAAATATGAGTTAAGACATGTGTTTTTATCAAAACATGAGTTGAGACATGTGTTGTTATCAAAACATGAGTTAAGACGTGTGTTTTTATCAAAATATGAGTTAAGACATGTGTTGTTATCAAAACATGAGATTTATAATGATTTCATTTTCTGAAATCAGCTTAAATTGTTTATTTGGTTTTAGTTGTTGTTTTTTTAAGTTAACTTAGTAAAACTGCTGCTTGTTAGTTCTTACAGTAAAGCAATTGAACACAATAAAGAAGTAAAAATAACCAATGCTGATGGTGGTTTGTTTTATTGTTCATAAATATTGGACACAGGTTGCTTGCAGGGTGACTGTCAAAAAGATGTAGGAAGGATTCATAGTCACGGCTGATTACTCAACAAGGATTCATAGTCACAGCTGATTACTCAACAAGGATTCATAGTCACAGCTGATTACTCAGCTCCATTTCAAACAAGGCTTGAACCAACCCCTCCCACTCCTGACCCCTAAACCTTCTTTTCACACCACCCCCCTCCTGTAATAATTACTTACATCAGTGCTTCTCAAAGTGATCGTCCGCGGACCGGTGCCGGTCCGTGGGCCATCCCCTGCTGGTCCGCAGAAGTTATCAAGAAAGGACAGAAAAATATAATTATAATCCTTTATTTGCAACCATTAATACTAATACTAACCATATAGAATGTCATTTTTTGTTAATAAACACCTAAAATGAAACAAATAAAATAAAATAAATAACATTTCATTAACACTCAGTACAGTGAAAATAGTTAACTGGTCCTTGGTGAAATGGAAAAATTCCTGCCGGTCCACCATACTAAAAAGTTTGAGAAGCACTGACTTACATTATATTATGCACTAGAATTCAAATTTTTTATTTAAAAAATTCCACTCCCACCCAACTGAAAAAAAATTAAAATAACTACATATTCATATATACATACGTTACATTCTGTTATATAGTGATCAAAACAGAAATGAGTCCGCCTTGTGAGAGCAAGAGAGATTTAATTCTCCATTGTCAGTGCTTCATGCATGCATCTATCACATCTTCACAAGACGCAGTTTACCTTGTAAACTTACTATTTTAAAAGTTGACACAAACTTAAGCACTAACATCACCCTCCCTCCTTTTCCCCATTCTCTTCTACTTCTTGAATTAGTCATACCAGAGTCATATCTGTATGGAGTACTCAGACTATTTCTAGACAAACTTACACTTTCCCATAGCACTGCATTTTTCTACAAATTTTTTGGGTAGCAAGTTAAAAAAAAATATCTTGCAGGAATCCAGACAGACCTGTTAACAAAAAAAAATGCATAGTCCTTATTTCTGTGTTGCAGAAGAAAACAAAACTGTTGTTGAAGAATGGTTTCAAAACAGATAATTCTGAAAAAGAATTGTGGGAAATATTAAAATATGAAATTAAAGGGCAATTCAGCAGAAACTGACTATTGATAATATCAATTATTGATATACTACAGACAAATTTCAGAGTTTTTTCTCCTTGAACCTGGAAACAGTATCATAAAAATTTTCATTATGTGAAGTTGTCAACAACAAATTCAGTACAGGGTTTATAAGAAATGCAAACAAATCCTATAAACATCAACTTATTACAATTTAAATTTTGATGTATTATCCTGGCTTTAGGGTAATGAGATATTTAGATATCTAGTTCCTGCAACACTTACAGAATTTTAATACAAAATCATCGAGGGGAATAAATAAGACCAAATAATTTTTCTTATTACAGGTCAAGATTACTAAAATTTGAACCAAACTGCATAAGCAAATTCAAAGTGTGCAACATTTGATACCAACAACTCTTGAGATTCTGGTGAGAATCTGACTTGTGAAATTGAAATAGGACAAAATATTTATTTGGTGACAATGTAAAGACAATTTACTTTTCACTCTTTGACCACCTGAAACTAGACAAGAAAATGCAAAACAATAAAGTCTTAAATTCTCTATGCTAAACATCAATTGCATTGTAGTTAATTATAACTAAACTTTACACTCTCATTTTTTTATTTTAAATACAAGGGTTATGAAAATGTACATCATTAATTAAGGATTTAAAAACCATTATTCACAAATCAACATTACTGATATTTCACACATTACTTACATTTCATGGCACAAAATTTAAAAGTTATCATTAATTCAGAATGAATACATACAGTTTACAAATGTTCTTATTGCATATCAAAGATTTAAAGTGCATTTCCTTGCAACCACAAGCAACCAAATATGATAAACATTTATAATTCTAATAATTATAAACATTCAACAACAACAACAAAAATTGAGGAACAACTGGAAATGATATTTTGGAGCATCAGACTGATCAGAAATATCTCATTGAAAAAGAGTATAACATCAACAAGGGTAACAAGCCCAGCCCAGTCTGAGTATGATGCCCTTTAAGAAGATCAGCCGCCTTAAGGGTCTCTCAATAAAGCTGTTACAGTTACTAAAACTGAGGTTACAGTTAAAGTGAAGCAATCTTCTCACACTTTAAAATATTGAGGGGGGGAAGGGGGGGGGGTGTAAAAAATTTTTTTAAAAATTGCTAGATTTAAAAGTATTGTGGAAGACAAAATTAACCACTTGTGGGAATTAGAGTCGGTAATCAGAAGAAAAAAAATCTTTTTTTAAATTTCTGGTTTGTAAGCCCATCAACTATCTAAGTGCTGCACGGTTCAATGTTACCGCTGTATTTCTCTAAACACTTTACGTTATCCAGACATAAGAAGCTTTTCCTTAGGACAGAAAATATACTTTCCACTAACAAAATTTTGCAAAAATATTTTAATAGACAAAAGGAAGCACTGGATCTCAAGCTTTTTAAAAAAAAATACTAGTACAATGTATAATAGTACATTGTATATATAAAAATCAGACTCTTGTTTTTGGAGAAATAGAGAATTAATTTAGTGATTCATTTAATTTGACAACAGATGTCACTGGGCAAAATAATATTTTAACGTATTTTTAAGTACACATTCTTTAAGTTTAAATGAAAACAGATTTTTTTCTTTTAAAAAATAAAATTCACTATTATCATCAAAGAGCTAATAAAGTAATGTTTGACATGTATTTTAACAAATTTTGTTTATAAGCTGGAATGCAGACAAACAAATATGTCATTAGAAATGAAATATTAAGTTTAGTAAGGCAACAAGTTGATTTGAACACGTTTGTTCATTCATGAGTCGCCCCCTCCCATAAGAAATAGCACCAGAATGTAACAATGTGGGACACATGGTTCTGTGATGTACTGGCCATTCAAAAATCATTGACCCATGCTAGCCTAAAATATTTTGGTTACAAATTACAGCACTTGGGCGGTTAAAACCTAATGGTTGTTAATGTAATTCACAGGATACAAAAATGAAACACTCAAATGGAAGTATTTATTACTGCACTCTATTTTTAGTAAAAGTGCACTATATTTACAAAACTAATGACATCATATGAGCCATGTACAAATTTAATAAACATCAAATTTTATAGAAAAACAATCAATTTTTTGTGTCATAGAAAACTAGAACAACACTCAACAATATTCCTGTATTACTGTGACTTTAAAGATTAATTTGAAAAGTTTTCTTAGTGGTCTCCTACATCTCACCAATGAAACTGGAGCAGAAATTAAATGATTCAACTGATTTATTTCTTTTAAATAAAACTTGATTCTGATTTTTCTTTATTGAAACATAATGCAGCTTTTATCATCATCTACTTAAAACAAGCCACAGCAACTCGTGGTTATTTCCGTCACATTTCTCAAGACTTCAATGACCAATGAACATCATGCCAGCCATAAAGTAATTAAAACAGAAAGATATGAACCAACTGGGTAAGATCGCTCTAAAGCCTGAGATTGGTGGAATTTATGTAAAGGTCTCGTCACAACTTTAATTTCAGGGCATTTGGGATAATTGTTTATCACATAAATACGTTCACACTTACAGATTTGTTAAATTTACAGCTCATCATTTGTCTTAGTCACTGTTTCCTCCAACGATTCACTCGTTGAGTGCTGCACCGGTGAGGATGATGCTGTATTATGCTGTTGTATACTATCTGCACTGTGAGCACTGAAATCCTTCTGTAAACTCTCCTCAAATTGCTGCCTGACTTGATTGATGGATGGCGGCCCATCCTGAATGTCATCTGCTGGGGGTGCAGGAAGATGGAAGCCCAACTCTTCGGTGGCCTGGTGGCTCTCTGGAAATATCTTTGTGTCGATGGAAGACTGCTCTGAGCTTGGAATGTTGGGCAGGTGTAACGAGTGTTCTGGGTGAACCAAATCCTCATGAGGCGGGGCGTCTGAGTCAGACGGGGCATGACTGACCTGCTCGGGGGTGGCGCTGGTTGCTGCCCCTTCCTCATTTTCTTTTTTAATCACCAAGGAAGACGTCACGCCGTCATAGGTCGGCAGACCAACCTGAGCATTGGTTGAGGGATGAGGAGACTCCCTGGGAGGATTTCCTTCGATGTGCTTGCTTTTACATATGGGAACCTGAGCTCCGTCTGGGAGAGTGTGCTTCACAACGATCTTATTGACAAAGTCTTGCATCATCTCTAACGCCGTCTGGTCTATTCTGTCGATTGAAAAGAATGCAGACTCCATGAATCTTGCTATGGATTTCATGTAGTTGGAGGACTGCTCCAGCTGCTCAAAATTGGTCTGGTGCTGTATAGTATGGATCACATCCAAGTACATCTCGTTGAGATTTGGCTTCTCTGAGCCTTTGAGTTTGTAGCACAGGATGAAAGTAAAGACCTTCGAGCCATCAGGCAAGGGCTCATACTTCATAACCCGATGCTCTTGGTCAGAGTCGTCACCTATCTTGTTGGACACTTCAATGCTGAGGTGGATGTACTTTGTCCCGGCCTGGAGGTGGTACTGGTTGGAGGAAGTGTCCAAGAACTCATGGTGGTAGAAACCGTGATCGGCTTTAGACAATGGTGTCAACTGGTCAGCCTGCTGTGGCCAAGCAGAAGTGGTCTGAGTGGCAGGACTGTGGTCTTCAATGACTTGATCTTGAGTTTGAGCACCTGCTTCACTGGCGGACACAGGAGGAGGTTCAGGTTCACTGGCTTCTTTTGTTGTTGTGTCTTCTAAATATTGAACAACAAAAATATAGTAATATTAATTGCAATTTGGACTTACAAACACTAAAAATGAAACAATGGAATTGTAGTCAGTTAATCATTTACAATTTCTTTTCCAGATTAAACAAATAATGGTGGAAAATATTATTGTGATTATATTTATTAGCTAAATTTCAATAGTGATATATAAACTGTGTTAATTTTATTTTAACACAGACTCATGACAACTTCTGAACATATCCACAGAAAGTGGTCAATGAAAAGATAAAAATCAATACCTTGGTGCACAGGATGTAGGTTATAACATACTGATGCTATTTTAAAATTATTCCCAACCAATAAACTCTTGACAAAATGATTTACAATTTAATTCCTTCTGTGGTACCAATCTCAGCTCCCTTGAGGGAACATTTCTTGGATAATGTCAAAACAAGGCCACTCACCGATTTTGGCCGCTAGCTCCACTAATAAATCTGGGTATCCATTGAGGGTCTCAAACAGATCCTGGCCCTGCTTCCAGAAGAGGAAAACCATCGGTATGGTCACGTCATTGGTGCCATCACCTGACATAGCAAAGAGGCTGAGAACATCACTTGAGGACCCCTGAGCCTGGTCAAACACAATCCCACCGACTGCCCCGCTCTTCTGGAGACTCCTGGCCTTGTCCACAAACATGCAGTCCCCACGTTCCACAACGACAACCTTCCCGCGGAGCTCATCGGCATTTTCAATGTTTGCGCACCCTTTGAACGGCCTGGCCACGGCCAGCTGACCCCGGACCGGAGGGTTTTTGTTGAGGTCGTATCCGAACTGGGCCGGGCCTGCGCGGAACACAACCCCGCCGTTGAAGGGTTCAGACAAGAGGCGGATGTACATCGGCTCGTGCTGGCTCTCCAGCTGCTGGGCCTGGCTTATGCTGATCATCTCCTGCATGAACTCAAGACCAGCATCGGCGTAGGCTTGAGACAGTGCCTCAGACGCTGTGTGCAGCAACTGTATGCGCCCATCCGGCATGGTTGCGATCCTGATCCCCATGTGGTGCAACAGCTCCAAGTGCTCCTTATTGCCAGCGACAAACTCGGCGGCCCTCAACCTTGGCCGGTCAGTCTTGAGCTGGGGGTGCGTCCTGTCAACCAGGTCCCTGAGCTGGTGCCTGAGCCTGTGCGGGTAGCCCGGTCCCTCGGACAGCGTCACGTGATAGTTTCGACAAATTCCCCTCTCTTCGTCAAACTCCTCGTAGGCCTCGGGCTCCAGTCCCTCGTCGTCATCCGCGGCCTTGGCCATCTCTGCCACAGACATCATGTCGAATTTGTAGATGTCCGGGTGGACTTTTGGACTGGTCTTCCATGAGTAGTTCCCCACTGACAGCGTTAAAGGAAGTAGGTGAGCTTCTGTTGTGAAAATGAAATCATCAATGTCCAACAGGACATCCTCCTTCTGGGAGAAGAGCAGGAACAAGTACTTGAAAGTCTCAGCCAACACAAACGAGTCCATCCTAGGTAAAAAAAATTTGAGAGAAACTGATGAAGTAAAGAATGCAGGCGGACAGGAGTTTAATTAAAGTATTTACAAGCCGTATTGAAAAAAACATAATCAATTGGAGATGAAAAATATCATTAAAATATCATAAAAGTATCATCAAACCATCACTAAAATATTATTAAAATATTAAACTATCATTAAAATTTTAGGTCCAACTTACTGGTCTTCGTGGGTTCCTTTCTTTAGGTCTTTGATGGCAGCATAGCCACACTTCACCCTGGCGTGCTCCTCCAGGTTTTCTAGAACTTTCTTCCCTACTTCAAGGTAATAGGGGTCAGCGGTCGCCTGAAGAAGAGTTTAAAAATAGAAAAAAGGGTTCATGCTATGAAATAACCTTGAACAATTTCCACCGGAATTTTAACAACAATACCTGTCATAACTATTATAATCTTAAATTAATCATCACAAGGTTCTTATTCTTATTATTTTTTAAAAAAACACCAAAAAACACATCGTAAAACAGGCATGCTGTAAAAACATGGATTCTTACAACACTTGAGAGTTTTTTTCTTTATATGAGAAAAACGTCACATCATTTACATAACAAATTATACGGACTATAATATAAAACAGTTTTTTCTTAGAAAAATTTACCTCCAAAACTCAGGTGCATCATATACTCAAAATTAATAAGTTAAAAATTAAAATTTTATATTTTAAAACATTTCCTTAAAAATTAAGGTACATCTTTATAGTCCTTAGCGTCTTTTAGTCAGTAAAAGAAGGTACATTAGACAAAGGAAGCTTTTGGGACATCATCTATATATATAAAAATCAAAGTATGTATGTATGTATGTCTGTTATAGCTGACTAAACCATTCATCCGATCGCCATGAAACTTTTGGAGACTAATTTCCTAATGTCCATTTCTTCGGGGCTGGGGGCCCAAAATGTCTTTTTTCATAAACGTTTACAATTTTATTCCCCATTTAATTATTAAAGATTTTGAGAAATATAGATAATATATCCATTATAAAGTTGATTGAAATAAACAGGTGTTATTAACTTTTTATCTTGCACTAAATGGGCCCTGGGGCCCTTAATGTCCATTTTTGCTTAAATGAGCTTTATAAAAATTAGTTTACGCGCTAGCTACTGAATAAATGAATGGATCTTAACCAAATTTTGTATACAAAACCTTGGAGGCCCATATTCAAATCACAAAGGGCACTCAGCATATAATGTTTATTTCTTCGGGGCTGGGGGCCCCAAATGTCTTTTTAAAAATATTTTAAAGATATTACAGTCAAACCCACTCAGTTAGCTCGACCACCCTATTATGTTCACGTTTTTTATTGGAAACGCCAAATTCTCTCTTTGACTTAGCATTTTTTCATCGGCTAATTCGATTTTTCTAAGTCGCCGAAACCTAGTACCTCGAGCACAAAAGAGGGCCAAATTTGCAACTTAACTTGCGTAGCTCGATTTTCGTCGGTTGGCCTAGCAATGCACTCTGTCATTTTTAGTTCAAAACAGTGTTGACATCTCGCTTTTCTTCGAGACTTCTGGCTATTGTGTGATTCTACGAGATTTCAATGAAATTTATTGGATGTTTTGCCTGTGTGAATTATAATTCGACGTGTATCCATGGAGTATGTATTCACCCGAGTGGACAATCGCGTTAGAGGTCGTGAATCGTCATTATTTCGCAGTGCATGTTATATTATTATTAAACTTAATTCATTTTCTGATGCATTAATCATTTTATTTTTAAAGATAAACGAATATCTTTAGAAATGAAAATAAAGGTTTGTATCGAGAATCGACGGTGGTTTTTATATAATTAAATAAATTATTATTCTTTTAAAAGTTTGTTGCTGTTGCTTTGTTACCAGTAAGATACGTGACTGTGACACTAACACGCGCGTGACGATGAAATGAAATCATTTCTGATAAGGAATGATTTTTTTTAAAATTCGCTTAGACTTATTTGCCGGCCAAGGTCTAACACAGTACACACAGCCCACAGCGTGCTGTGATCAACGGTCAAGGCCACAATAGTTTTATTTATATTACAAGTTTGATTGACTGAGGAAATTCGAGAACGTTCTGATAGTTAAGTAACAGATATCCTGCATGTCAAAAGCATTAAACTTAAAATAACCATATTGATTTGTTTATTTGTATTTTAAATTCGCTGATACGACGGCAAACGCGACTGTGACACGGCGAAGCGTAAACTTTGACCTTTTAGCGCATGCGCAGACAATTATAAACTGGTAACTTATTTTTCATTAAATGGAATCGAAACATGACAGAGACGTAATCAAAGTCCTTTACTTCGGCATAAATATATATACATGTGTATATATATAAATTCCCAATTAGCCATAACTTTTCCTGACTTTCAAGGCCGAGAATTTATTTTTAAGAATTCCCGACTTTTTCCCGTTTTCCTGAGTGGGAACCATGGTTATATTTAAATTTTAAACGGTCCTTAAAAACGAACGGTCATTACAACCTTAGGAAAGAGTGAAGAAATATTAGGGTTCCGATACGACTCCGATTAATCATCCCATCACTAATTAACGCTAACTAATTAATCATGTACATAAAGAAATTTCAAGCACATGTTAATATTTTGCCGCCATATTGGTTTTCGTTTTAACTCGATCAACGGTTATCTCGAAGCCATTTTCCATACCCCAACGCCGTCGACTTAAGCGGTTTTGACTGTATTTCCCATTCTTTTTTAACGATCTTTGTATATAAAAACTTAAAAGTCTATATATATATATATAACTATGGCGCACTGAACTCCTAATGTCCTTTCTCTAGGGGATGGGGGCCCCAAATGTCTGTTTTTTTTACTAAACGTTTTATATTTTATTTACCATTCAATTTTTTAAGATCTTCAGAATTATAAATAAATGTATGCATTATGAAATTGATTGAAATTAAAATAGATTTAAAGAATAATCTTTTACATTGAATGGGCCCGGGGGCCCTAGATCTCTTTTTTTGCTAATGTGAGATATATAAAAGTTAGTTTATGCGTTAGCTACGGAGTAAATGGATGGATTTTAACCAAAAATTTGTATACAAATACTAGGTAGGCCAAATTAAAATACTAAAGGGCACTGAACTTTTACTGTTTATTTCTCCGGGGGCCCCTAACGTCTTTTTTTCATATATTTTAAGATGTTATTTCCCATTCCGTTTTTAACGATCGTGAGAAATATATCCTAGATGAACTTGAAATAAAATGAACAGCATTTTAAAATGTACATATTACACAGCATGGGCCAGGGGCCCCAAATTTTTTTTTGGGTTTTCTTTAAAATATTATTTCCCATTCAGTTTTTAACGATCTTGAGAAACTATCCATGATGAATCTGAATTTAAATGAAGAGGTTTTCGAAATGTACATCTTGATCCAAAAGGGCCCTGCGGCCCCTTAATGTATTTTGTCCTTAAATTAGCTATATAAAAATTAGTTTAATCGTTGGATAATGAGAAAATAAATGGATTTTGATCAAACGTGGTATATAGAAACTTAAGAGCCTATATTAAATTACTATTGGGCACTAGGCCTGTCAACGGGTACCCGGGTACCCGTTGCCGTGAAATTACCCGGGTAGTAAAATTCCGCCCGGGTACCCGTGAAAATGTGGCTTTAATGTCTATATTAACCAAACTTCGGCTCGCATGCAGCTTTTTTGTATTTAAAATACGGCCCGCGAAACAATTTATCAAATGAACATTTTTGTTTCAAATATATGCTGTGAAATACATCTAAGGAGAACTATCTGTCAAAGGGAAAAACAATACGGTCTCGACAAACCACAATGTATTTTCATACATCTTTTTTCTCTGAAAATGAAACAGAAATCGCAAACACAAGAAGATTTTGGTTCTTTGAATGAATCATATAAAGAAAACAAAACTCCTCTGCCGAAAATAAGGATGGACTGTATAGAGATGAAGGAGGTCGTGTTGTCGTTGTTAATAAAAACACTAACATTGCTTTGAAATATGCCGACATTTGGCTACCGATTGATACCAATTATCTACCCCATCTCCCCCATCCACTGCTATACTATAAAACCGCACCCTTTCCATTCGCTTGTGTTTCTTGTGTTGGTTAACACGTGTTGACCTAGAATAACTGATGTTAATAATGCGTACAAGATTGTCACTTTTTAAGGTCAATAAAATAAATAGTTACTAACAGTGTAAGATGGGTAAGGGCCCGTCCATAAATAACGTAACGCACCTAGGGGAGGGAGTCACACATTTGTGACGAGGGGAGGGATGTGTTTATGAATAAATGTGACGTCACATCAAAACGCGCAACTTTAAATAAAAGTTCCACTGAAGTATTTGATTGCTTACAATTTATTTAATGACGTTTTACATGGATTTTATCATGTAGCAATTTTTAGAGTCCAACTTCACATTAAATACAAAATTAAATGACAATAAAGTTATTTCACACATGCTCATTTCCAAAAAGAAAGTACGGCTTTTATGAGGATTCGCAGAGCTTTGTGAAGTCATATTGGAGGCGTATCTAAGTTTTTGTGATACCCTGTGACCCGGTAAAAAATCGGCCAAAATCGCTTGACGTCCTTTATATACGGCCCCTAAGACGTCGGCCGTGTAGCTGCTGTGTGAAATAGGGTGCATTGAAGGTGGCTAGGCAGCATTGTATAGCGGTCATGACGGAAAAATTATGCAATGTTTCGAACGGGTAACCCGGGTACCCGTTCGAAAGTTGGACGGGTACCCGGGCAGCATTTTTCAACAAAATTGACAGCCATATTGGGCACTGAGCTCATAATGTCCATCTCCACTTGGGTTGGGGCCCTATCTGTTTTTTTTTCTAAAAATTTAATATTGTATTCCCCATTCAATTTTACACAATATTATTTGTTATTAAATTGACATAAATGAACACATTTTCGAACGTCATATGTTGAACTGATAGGCCCGGGACCCTCCATCTATATATATCAAAATCAAAGTATGTCTGTGTGTGTGTACATGTCCTTTATAGCTGACTAAACCATTCATCCGATCGTCATGAAACTTTTCAAAACTGTTGAGTATGCTACAGGGATGGTAACTGGCTACTTTTTTTCTTCGAAATTTAACACTCATGGGGCGCCGGGAGCCCATAATGTCATGTTTTCCTTATATGAGCTATAAACAAATTATTTTAAGCGTTAGGTACTGTGTTAATTGATGGATATAAACTAAACTTTGTATATAAAAACTTGACAGCCAATATTAAAATACTATAGGGCAATAAAACTCCTAATGTCCATTTCTTCAGGCCTAGGGGCCCAAAATGTCTTTTTTCTTAAACTTTTAATAATTTATTCCCCATTCATTTATTAACGATCTTGAAAAATAATGATAAAAGCATCCATTATTATCCATATTGAAAGAAACAGGTGTTTTAAACTTAATGTCTTGCACAAAATGGGCCCTGGGGCCCTTAATGTCGTTTTTTGGTTATATGAGCTATATAAAATTTAGTTTATTTCTTTGCTACTAAGTAAATGAATGGATTTTAACCAAACTTTGTATTAACTCTTTCGCTGCGGAATTTTTTTAACGAAAAAATGTATATTATTTTCAAAAGTAAAAAAAAAGTGAGAGGTTGGGTTTTTTAAAAAAATATTTAAAATATTATTTTTAGGCTTATAGGGATAAATTTGGTATCAAATGTAAGGTAATTGAATGGACTATGCGTTGTTGAACTTGTTTCTTTGGTTTAAATTAAAAAAACTAACATAAAAGAAACTAACAATGTGAAAATATGACAACAAAAATCACTAAATTTAAGGGAAAAAATTCTCAGAAGGCAAATTTATGTTAGTGCTCCATAAAAATAATAAAATCATTAAAATGTAATGCAAAAATCAAATATGTAACACAAATAGGCATTTTTATGTTATAAATGTACAAAAGAATCACAAAAATTAATTTTGAATTATGTCTCATAATGTAGCTAAAGATTTGCCATAGCAACAGTATTGATCAACAAAAAAACAGCGAAGAAAATCAATAAAATAATGCTTCAAATAATAGCAAATACACCTCTTCTTCGTTCATAAACAAGGAAGTACCGCTCTTCTTTGTTAAAATCTAATTTAAAAATGGCTCTTAAAAAGTTTAACCGAGAAATAGCAAAGAAACAAACATGATAGTGAAACAACGCACAGTGCGTTGGTCCGTGCTTATGAGCACGGCGGATGAACGCAGTGTGCGTTGTTCCGCATCGAAAGAGTTAAAAAACTTGGTATCCCATATTAAAATACGTAAGGGCAATGAACTTCTAATGTCAATTTCTTCGGGGCCTCAGGCCTTCAATACCTTTTTTCGTATATGTTTAAGATATTTTTCCCATTCACGTTATAACGATCTTGAGAAATATATCCTTGATGAAACTGAATTAAAAGGAACAGGTTTTTTGAAATTGACACCTTGCACGGGATGGGCCCTGAATCCCTAAATTTCTTCTTCTATATATATAAAAAATGAAAGTTTGTGTGTGTGTGCATGTCCTTTATAGCTGACTAAACCATTCACCCAATCGTCATGAAACTTTTAGAGACTGTTGAGTAAGCTCCTTGGATGGTAAATGGACACAAAAAGTCTTTTTTTACTGCACATTAATAATTGTATTCCCTATTCAATTTTACACGATATTGAGAAATATAGCTTGAGTACAATGGCAATAAAAAATTTAATTAACTGTCATTTTGGGACCGGGGCCCTAAATATTGTTTCTTCTTTTGTAAGCTATTTAATTATTAATTTATTTGTCCGTTTGCTATGAAACTTGGACTATTTTTTTAGCCAACTTCCGCAAAGGTTTCTGGCAGAATTTTTTTTAAACATTCCATTCATTGGTTTCTTTAAATTTATTCATTTTTACTGAGATCGTTGCAACGCACGACGGGTCTGCTAGTTATTAATATAAAATGACAGTATGATATGCAAACATGAGCTATATTTTAAAAAATATATGTTATTTAAACAGGATAAGTATAGGCCTGACCAGATGTCCTGTGCGGCCTATACATACCCTGTTTAAATAACATGTTTTTTTAATCTAAAAGCCTGATTGCAATCTCATCCATATTTTGAGCCATATTCAACACAAGATTACAACATGCACACACAAGACAACAAATATTTCCAGTTACCTTGTATAAGAAGTAGGTGGACTCCAGGAACTCTGGTCTGAGTGGGTGCTGCCCCCAGTGGACCCTAAAGTCTGTTGTGAAGGCCTGCACAGGTTGCAAGACAAAATAAATTATTACAAGAACGAACTAACTTTACTACTGGTGAAATGACAGAGATGAGAAAACTAAGTCACATTTTACGGTCTCAAGATTTATACTCTTCTGACTGAAATAAACTAATTTTAAAAATGCTAACTCTCTTTAGCCATGTTAGATTAAAAGCTGAGTAAATGTTATGTACATACTCATTTCCTGAAATATATTAAGAGGATTTCTTAAAAACAAAACTCTTGTTAATGGCGCTAACTGTTTTAAGATACCTTTTTTTTCATTAAACACTAATATGGAATTTAATCATCCCTACGTGACATGCCTGTTTTTTCCACTTATTTTTATTTCATGAGTAACTGCGTATAATGCTCAAACTAAATTCGATTAAATTGTTTATCAAAGTTAAATGTTTATTTTATAACTAAAGAGTCCAAATAATTATAACTAAATTTGGAGGGATATAGCAGAGATAATATTTGTTTAAAATATGTTGCTATAATGTGCTGACCTCAGGTAAGAAATTATGCCTCTGGATAACTTGGTAGAGCATCTCATGAGTTTCAACGGCTGGTCCTATGTCCCCCACCAAAACCTGGACACAAGAGACAAATGAAACATTGAGCCTCACTAGAGAGATAAGATGTGAAAATCATATTCTGCTGGCTAATGGTAGTCAGTATATTAAATTCCTGTCAGCAGAAAACGGGATGCATCCTTATTCATAAATTTAGAACATTAGTAGACATTTAAGGCTTTTGGTCATAGTGCAAGTTTTAAGTTAATATTTTGTACATGGAAAACCTAAGGAACTGCTTTACGGTGTCTTAATATATTTAATATCTGTAAGAGTCAATCAACATATCTGTCTACTCACGTGTTGTTAGCACAAATGACAGTCACAGAAAACAATTATTACCTGCAATCCTGGCCAAAAAGCCAAGAGGGCATCCATGAAGTTTTTAGCTGCACTGGTAGGTTTGTGCATGTGGACATCTACTAACAGTGGACCTTGGCTGACATATCTCATGACTGCTTCGTAATGCTGACAAAAAAACAACAAATATACAAAAGCTTAAAACTTATTACAAAATTTTTTTAAATGCTCCAACGCTACAGATAGAATGCAGATAAAATAAAAAGGGCTCCTGAATTCTTAAAATCCTGTTGTTTTTCCATCATTTTTTATTATTAATAGATATAACTGTATTTATTGATTGAAATTTAAAAAAGGGGGGTAACTACATCAGTTAAGTCTGATCCAAAGCATTCTGATCATTAATTGCCATAATAAAATGTTACAAACGGTAAGTCTTTAAATTCACCATTGCACGTCTACTTTGTAGAGTGGCTTTCTAACAAATAAAAATGCAAAGAAACTCCAATTCTTTCAAAAATTGATTATGACCTTATTATGTGGTGTTGGACGCACTCAAACAAATCATAATGACAAAGAAAAAGTAAAAACTGTGCACCAAAGTTAATTGTCACATTAGAGCTCTTATTTGTGTTCAGGTCAATATCAATAACCATCACTTTTCCTAGCCCTTTAAACAGTAGTGCACCTTCGTGCCATCGCTAGACATAGCCAGGGATGCTGGGGAGGCAAGTGAGTCCTTCGCTCTGCCAAATTTTGTATGGCACTACCGGGCAGTTGGAGCAGGTTGACCAGGTGTAAGCAGACACTTTAAGAGAGTAATCTCCAGCTTCGGATTAGATTACTAAAAGACCAGCTCATAAAAAGACTTGAGGGCAGGGAGAGTTTAACGCCATTACCTTGTTGAATCTTGACAGGTACATATCATCACCAAGCAGCACATAAGCTTTTAAGACATACTCGTAGTAGGAATCAATCCCAGCACCAACTCCACTTTCTGGCAGGGAGAATATAATAATAATAATAATATAATAATAATTTGACAACTTATATAGAGCAGTACCACAGCAACATGCTGGGCTCATAGCGCTTCACATAAAAATATTAGCACACATATTTTTATAAATGGATTCAATTTAAAACATTTATAGCCTAATTAAACAAAACATTTAAAGACATGGTGGTACACATAAGCTACATTTATCAGTCAGAGAAATGTTTGATTGTTAATTTGGAAAGTTAAGTTTTAAAATGTTCAGTTTTAAAAACTTTAGAACTTGTAACATTAGCAAATTATTAAAACTGGTTTAATTGATGTATTTCTCAAAATGAACTGCAAGTTTACTGTTATTTAAGCTCTCTGCATGCAAAGAGAAAACCAATAAATATTTTACTTTAAACTACAAACTATTTACCTCGCCTGATCCAATCTCCACTGTGAATATTGATAACCATCCCCATTAAATTATTGCTTCTGTGTCTCTGAGACCAAAGGTAATCCATGGCTTTTCTGCTCTTCTCCTGAAATAAAGATATAAAAATTTAACACTGGGCCATAAAATTAATTTTCAATCTCTAACATTATGGTGAAATTTGCAAAACTATGCGTATTGTAAAGCCAGTGTTTTATATTTTTTGTCCCTGGAAACAAACTCCATATGACATACACAATCAAAGTGATGTCTTTGAAACAGAAATGCTAACATACTTCGTAAATTCCGATGCCTGTGAGCCTGGAGAGGGCAGCAAACTCCAGAATCATGGTCCCGGCACAAGATGTGCAGGTGTCTCTGTTAGAACTGGCAATTTTTGGGGTGATGCCATGCTTCAGGTTGACCTATGAGCAAAGGAAGAAAAAAAAATGTAGTGCAAAATCAGCAATGGGCTAACAGCAGTACTGATGAGTGTTATAACAAGGAAATAAGAACATGTACCACACAATCAGCAATGGGCTAACAGCAGTACTGATGAGTATTATTGTTATATAAATTATAATTAAGAAATACTATATGTTTTCTTTTTTAAAATTAAGTTAAATGTCAACCAGCATCTCTTGAATTTGATTGAAAAATGTGTATTTCCATTGAGAACTGTCAGAATGATGTCCCACTGAAATTCAGTAATTCTTTCTGGTATGGGAATGTATATTTCAATTGAGAACTGTCAGAATGATGTCCCACTGAAATTCAGTAATTCTTTCTGGTATGGGAATGTATATTTCCATTGAGAACTGTCAGAATGATGTCCCACTGAAATTCAGTAATTCTTTCTGGTATGGGAATTCTTCACCTCTCATAAGAGCAAACAACAAAACATTATCAATTAAGGAAGTAAAATCGCTTATGGAAAAAATTCCTTTAATTGAAGATGTATCTCAAGCAATATTCAATAGCCAAATTTGAAGAATGTCTGGGAGAAAATGCCAACTGCTCTTTACAGAACATAAGACCAATGCAACTTATTGAGTACCATGATGAATGAATTTTGAACTTGAGAAATACTTATAAAATATTTGTCTTCTTAAGAATATGTGATTATATCCTGAAAATCAACATTTATAAATAAAACTTAAAACGTTTTTATTTATTAGCATCAGTGAATGAACCTAATCTTATTTTAGTGACAGATTTGAATCATTTCAAGAAAATTATTACTTTACACTCAGAGTTGATTAATCATTTTCCCCTAACAGAAAAATGGCAAAATAAAGTAGAAAAACATTTAAATACAAATCTAATTAGTATCATCCCATCCAATCGAGACCAAAACAGGTCAAATTTTTTAAAAATGTCTAACTTTATTTTTTAAAATCATGTCAATAATAATTGATAACTTTGTAAGTGTTATAATGAGAGAAGAGAAAATCTCATTATGAAATAAATGTGAACGACACTGCCATTGAACTAATAGCATTGAAAGCAGTGTTCCGTCTGCGGGGGAGACTCACCCTTGGATATGGTATCCCTGTGGTCGTGTTAAAGGCTGGAAGGAGCCGATCTCCCACTTCTTTGGCCATGGTAAGCAGCTCGTCTTGGTACCACATCATGGCCATCTTTTTTTTCTTGAAGTAACTGGCAGCGACATGGCCGCCTAGTAGTCCACTGGAGATGAATGAGATGAAGATATCGTACCCAATAACAAATAATAGGGGGTAAATATACAACAGGTAAGCCATGTTCACAATGCGGACCAATTAACACATCAAATGAGATTCTTGTATTTTCTCAAATAACAAATTAATAAGCCATTATTATTTCGATGAACAAAACAAGCAACAGATTTTTACAACCCAACAGAGTTGAAGCAAAAATTGGCTGATATCATTAAGAAGCTCTATTCTATAATTAAATACAATGGTAATTGAAATTATAAAATATTAGAAAAAATATCAAAATTACTTAATACTCATTTTAAATTTAAAAGACAAGAAAAATTGACATTTGTTGATAATAATAATAAAATAATTAATAAATCAGGTCTGGCAATTTACCCTAATATCCTAATGTTGGTCTCAAACACAGATACAACTACGTCAGCATCAAAACGAGAGTCCTTTATAACATTTCTCACAGCCTTCTCAAAGCCAACCAGATCTCCAAGAACCTAAAATAATCATTTTTTTGCTTTATGTTAATACAAGATGTTTTATGTTTGTTTTGCATTTTAACTGATACAAAGATCACTAAATATTTAAATGATGCTCAAGACCAGGTCTATAAATCTTGTACAGAATTTGTTTTTGAAATAACAGTGAATAAAGAGCAAATGAAGAATCATAAAATTGATTTTACAAATTTGTTTTCTTATAAAAGAGCAATATAAGAAATAAACTCACTGCTAGAGTGTCCAAAGCGTCTATTAATGTCAAGGTGAAACTGGAAATAAAACAAGTATGGCAATTTAATAATAACTTTTTTTTGTAACATCTACGTCTAAGTAAACATTTAAATAAGAAAGTCTATGATATTATATCTTTATTATTTATATTACTTTTTGTAACATCTATGTCAAGCTAGACATTTAAATAAGAAAGTTTATATATTATATCTTTATAATTTATATTAATTTTTGTAAACAAAAGTTGTGACTTACTTGCCCAAAGAGTCGTCTATGTCACCACGAGAGGGTTCAGAACCTCTATATCTGCCCTTGCATGACAACGGCATCAGCTCATCGGCTGGGTATGCGTGATCCTTTGGTTAAAATTTAATGAGTTATGTATTAAGTATTTATTAAGCTCAGCAAATTCATGGAGACTATGACTCAAACTAGATTGGTTTGTCAAAAAAGTTTGAAAAAGTTTATTTATGCAGCATGTATCAAAAAATGTAACCAAAGTGTGAACAAATAATAACATACCATGTAAGCATTGTAGGCATGATAAAACATCTCTACAGACTTCTCCCTAGATTAAAAATCATTAAAGAAATAAATTTAATTGGTAACAGTAACAGTCAATAATTTCCCCCATTTGCAATTGCAAAATATTAAAAATGAATGCATTAAAGGTGGTACAAACTATGGCAATGGGAGGCCAAACATTATTATAGTTTGTGTGCCAAAAATTGTATAAATATAATTATTGCTGCATGCCAATAGACCTGCCTTTGACTTAGCTGTTCAGTAATGTTTTGCTTTTGTCATATCGGGGATGAGCCATGCAATATTATCTATATGCCAAATGTGGCACTCAAGGTTCACCACCCCTGGATTGTGAGATGATAGAGCTGATCTATTTGCCCAAGTTTGAATGGCAGATCTTTCAACCCAATAAAACATGCCTCGAGAGTAGCTGTCTGAGCTATATATCAGCTTATTACATTGCGTGGAGAGTAAAGAGAGCTATGTGTATTAAAAAGTGTGTATTTCGATGAATTAATTAGATTGACAAGTATTCTCTTATTATTCTGTTAAATTATCAAATTTTATAATTTATGCTCTCTAGTAATTCTATAATATGATTGCTGTGACTCTATTAAGTGATATACAAAAGGACTGAAGATATCCAATTAAAACAATAGCAGATTTAGCCTAACATGCATGACTTCAGTTATTTGTTAGTCCCGTTAGTCATCCAGTACTTAGTGATAATATGTGAGGTAATATTGAAACATCTATTTGGACACAATGCAAGACTAATAATTATAATCATGACATTTTAACACTGTGATCATACTTTACTGGACACCTTTGACTAAACTCTTTTATTTTCCTTTTTCATTAATTCACCAGTCATCTCTGAGAAAATACATGGTCAATAAAAGGCATCTTTCATCATTGAATTGACTCAACTTTCAATTTATGCCCTTTTCATATTAAATATGATCCATTGAATTTATTGATCTACATGTGTTTCAAATTTCATATCATTAGAAGTTTTACAAATGTGCAATAGTTACATTTTATCAGCATATCCTAGGTCACGCTGACTTTCTTTGTAACAAAGCCTCTTTTTATAGCATAAGTTGCCAATTCTTAGGAAAATTCAATGATTACATGCATGCACGACGACTCTCTAACCCTCCTCCCGCCCCCTTCACCAAAGCGAGTATGTGCAAACGAGCATGACGAATGACCCTCGCTGGGGTCGACCAATATCTCGAGACCAACAATGGTCCTTGCGTTCACTTGCATTTTCCTTCACAGAATAACGTGAGATTGGTAGTGTACTGGTAATGATGACCGCCTTATACGGGGAAGGTCTTGGGTTCAAGCCCCAGCAAAAACATTGTTTTTTTTTAAAATTTTTAAAAATGTCTGTTTGTGCCCGTTCTTTTACCCCTTATTGCCAACATGGCTGACCCTCGCTAGGGTCGGCCAATCACAGTTTATTGTTGGCAAGCTAATGTGGTAAAGGCAAGGGTGGTGGGAAGGTAGGTAACTCCAGCGCAAATGTCTCGAAACCAACAATGTGTCGGCAGCCCCAGCCCCCCCCCCAATCAACCTTCACTCGCGTTGTTTTGATTTCTTCGTGCTGTAGTTTGTGTCCGTTCTTTCTCCACTTTCTTTGCACTCTCCATGAGCAAGTCTGCGGCGTATGCTACGCCGCGGGGCGTCTAGTATATATAATTTATAATAAAGTAGGCTAATTAAACTAGCCATACTCATATTTCCTGTCTCTAATAAATCTCCTAGTCTTAATGCTTTATGGGTAATCCTGCAGTTTCTACACGTATATTATTTCAAAACAAAATTTAATTTTTTCGTGAGAACTTACATTTTTAATTTTTTAAATGCATTATTATATGTTGTATTTCAGCTAATTTTTAAGTCTTTTTAATTTCTAAGGCATTTTTTCGACTCTATATAATACATAATCTGGTCACTATACATCCTTTACTTTTTATTCACATAGTAAAAGTATTTAATGCTTTGCAATTAGTTTTTCGTGTGTTTTGTTGAGTTTATAGAGGTTTTTAACTTAGAATAAGGTTTTTAAAAGCAGACTTCCAACAACAATGAAGATACAGAAGATAGTGAAATATACAAATTTTATTTCGTACAAATCGTCAAATAGTAATTTTATTTCAACAAAAAATAATGTTTTAATTTTAAAATAGATTTCATAATAATAAGTAATGAAGTAAGTTTGAAAAAATTTCTTGAAATATAAAATGAAAATGCGTATAAAATGCGCTGAAATAAGGGATTACCCATATATTAATTATTAATGCATTAATTAAATAAATTAAAAACAAAAAATGATGTAAGTTCTCACGAAAAAATTAAATTTTGCTTTGAAATAATATACGTGTAGAAACTGCAGGATTACCGCTTTATGAATTTATGTATAGAAATTAACAGTTATATTGTTTTAACTTACCTTAATTGTTTCTTTTCTTCTGGTGTTATATTTGTTGTTTGCGAAGTTTGTATCACAAGCAAAATACACGTCAACAATACCAAATAGAGCGCATAACTATTATTTCGACACTTCCCTGTTGACTCCATTGCACAAATTCTTATAAAATTTATTTACAAAAACTGTGACGTTTCAATTGTTTCAAGGGAACTTTTAACAAACTATTAAAATACCCATAAACAAATTAAACAACACATTCTAATATTATATTCATTGGAGACCGACTGCCATGTTGTCAATAGTCAACAACTCGAGGGAAACGAGAAAAAACGCGAGTTAGACTTCAAAGTTCTTGCAAGTTGAAGAGTCCAGATTACTATTTTTATATCGTTTTCTTATTTTAATTTAATTAATAACTGCTTGTGTCGAAAGTTTAATTTTTATTATTTTTTGTATATATATATATATATATATATTTAGGGCTGCGGAAATTAACGATTAATTTCTCGATTAATCGTTAAAGAATTTTATCGATTAAAATTATTTTAATCGATAAAAAATCGATTAAAATTAAAGGAAATATTTATATATTTAAAAAAAAATTTTTTTAATAAATAATTAATTATTAATAATTACTAATAATTTATAGTCTATATATTTTTTACGTACAAACTTCTCAAGCGTAATATTATAATTTGTTTTATTAATTTATGTGGACCGGCAGACGTCAACTAAAAAATGGCTTATAGCACCCGCGCAGTTAAATTTAAACATTTAACTGGAAAGTTGAGCAAAAAATTTGTTTTTAAGCTAACTGCGGATGGCAAAGTCGAAGATGGTGAAAAAGTTTACTGTGTTCCCTGCCATAAACAATTCTCTTTTAAAGGATCAAATACATCGTTGACGTACCTAGAGCCGTCTTTACAACCTTTTGGGCCCCAGGGCAAAGCAATAATGTTGGGCCCCTCCCCCGCAGGAATAAAAAAATAAATAAACATAATATTTATTTTTTTTAAATATTCCCATGGGTGCCGTTAACTTGCACGGTATGATACCGTGTAAGTTAGTAAAAAAATAACTTGCACGGTATGGTCCCGTGTAAGTTAGTATTTTGAACTAAATTGTATGACAATGTGTTGATACTTGATCGGATGTTTGTGCTGAAGGTGGTACGTCAGCGATGTATTTAATCCTTTAAAAGAGAATTGTTTATGGCACTGAACATAGTAAACTTTTTCACAACATTCTAAATTGACAAAATAGGCAAGTTATACTAAGCAAATCTTGAATCAATGTTGATCAAATATAGGTTTTAATAATTTTTAGTTTTGAAAAGCTTCTTTCTCCGAAAGCTATAGTGATATGAATAGTTACAAGTATTCCAAGTGCAATGTGTCTGTTAGGAAAGTCACTAAGATGTTTGTTAACTTAAAGAAACTGCAAAATCATAACAGAATCACTCTAGGTTATATCAAACTCCATGCGTGCATCTCTCCAGCAAGCATGAAACCATCAAGATCCTTGATTTCGCAGGCTGTGAGCTTTTTTGTCCAGATTCAGTATATCACTTTTTTTTTAATTGATGAAAGTTATAAAGAAATCCAAACGTGTCGTGGTGCTTTCGTAGTTGAAGGAGAAGATAGTTTTTCTTTTCTTCTCTATGAAAATGGGTTCAACTTCTAAGGCCGTGGCATTTTCTTTAACAATTGCTAGCTCTGTTTCAAAACCGCCATTTCTGTAAGATTTCAACCATTTGCAAGTACATTCCATGTTGTCAACTACAGTTTCTAGATCGACAGAAATATTTTGTAATTCTTTACTGGTGTAATTATATTGGAACAATATGTTGAAAACAAGCAATAATAGAAATAATGAAATTGACGTTCTTAAGTTGTTTGCACAATGACTCGAGTTCAATTCGAGCTTTTCGATCACTACTTTGCTCTGCAATTTCGAAAAGTGCATAATAGATTTCGCCTGCTAGATAGCGGTCTGCCTTTATACTTTCAACATGGTTTCCCTATCTTGTTTCACAAAGTGGTTTCACAGAAATGATTCGAACATACTTGGAAAGGATAGCCCATCGCTAATTTTTTGTGCAAATTGACGTACAGTATCATTATAGTTACATGATACTGATAAATGTTAATGTAAGCAGGGCCGGCCTAAGGCCATTGGAGGCCCTAGGCGAAGTGAAATTAGTGGCCCTAAATGTAATAGAAAATAAAAAATAAATATGGAAAGATTCTTGTGCGAGGCCCGACTAATGATGAGACTAATTGGAGGCCCTAGGCGGCTGCCTAGTTTGCCTATGCCTAAATTCGGCCCTGCAAATAGAAATGCATTCAGAAAAAAGTCACAAAATTTTTATTTTTAAATGTTTTAACTTTTCACACGTAAAATAATGCATTATATCAAGGGAAGTAATTTGTCCTTTTGTTTTTAATTTTAAATTAATTTTTATTGAGCTAAGTTGCAAATTAAAAAGACTTTTTATATTAAAGACATTTAAATAAATATTGAAATATTTCTTAAAAGTGCCCAAAATTAAATAAATTATCAAGTTTTTATTTTCTAAAAATCTTTATTCTATAATTAATTAAAACTATTATATTAGACCTTTTAAAAAATTTATCATTTATCTTGAGCCACGTCCCGTGCTTGAATTCTCCTTTTATTTTGAAATTTAAAGTGTCGTCACACTTAATTCGCTCCTATACAGTTCTGCCAGCGTTAGGTTTTTCAACCAAGATCTAGGTTCTTTCGACCTTGTATAGGATATATTTAAAAAATAACCATAATCTAGGTTTTTCTTTAGAAAATGTAATTAAACTATGTTAAAGTACAAATATTAATAAATATGTGCAATTAATATCATAAATAAATTCGATTTTTCAAAAATAAATTTAAACATTAGGTGGCAACAGCTTTGTCAGCCGCTCTGTCTGTTACATTATGATATATATAGCTCTATCCCACTGAATTCGAAAGGTGGCGCTACTGTGGTGCAATCTGTCTCAAGAAATCTGGTACACGGTAAAACAGCTGGAATGAGCCAAAATATTCAATTTCATTATACAAACTTAACAGCTCTACCATTTTATTATCTCAAGTATGCATGGTACAGACCAGATAATCTAATACAAACCTCAGATAAACATAGTTATAAAAATAATTTTCCTATTCCTTATGGAATAACAAACACATACAAATTCTCGTTCTTTCCGTCCGGAAATCGGAAGTGAAATGGGTTGCCTGATCAAACGAGGGAAACCAACACTCAATCAACATTTAAAACTCAAATGAAAATGCAATACGAGACATAAACAATGGATAAAGTTAGGACTCCATAGGGGCCGTCAATCAAGTACGTCAAGCTACAGAGGGGGGGGGGTGTAAGAAAGTATGACAGTTTGTGACATGGGGGGAGGGGGTCAAGTGTGACGTCACGGTGTTTTATATTAAATTTTAATTATTTTGTTACAAGTAAAAAAAAATTTTGTTCGAAAGTGTGACGTACTTTATTGGGTCCGAGATTTATCTTATCTTATCTGCTTACAGACGCTCCTTCTATGCAGAAGATTATTGCGTCCTACGCTTATCTATGGTTTGTGTTTAGTCCTGCATTTGTGACAGTTTGTGAAGGGGGGAGTTTAAAATTGTCAAAAACAGCGTGACGTACTTTAAGAATGTTGATAAGATTCGCATTTATAAAGAAGATGACAGAAGTGATGAATAAATGCAGATGTAAGTAGGCCTATATCCTACAAATACTTATGTGGAACATACTAATACCTTATTGGCCGTTCCTAAATGACGACATGCATCTATGGGAGAGGGAGGTTGTCACACTATTGTGAGATGTGTGACAAAGGGGAGGGGATGTGAAAGAACTGTGACGTTACATAAAAAAACGCGAAACTTTAAATGAAAGCTCCACTTAAATATTTGATTGCTTACAATTTATTTAATAAAGTTTCAAATTGCTTCGCGCTTAACGATATTAGACTGCAGACTCACACTTAATATATACATAAATGACAATAACATGATTGGAAGCATGCTTATTTTCAAATAAGAAATAAGCCTTTTTAGCTTTGTGACGTCATAATGTTTATTTTTAGCGTGTCTAGGTTTTTTCTTTCGGATCTAGGTTTTTTTGGACGTGTTGGCTAGGTTTTTCCAAGAATTGTCACTGGCAGCACTGCTCCTATACTGTGGAGAAAAATTAACTGTTTTCAATACCTGTATGTCTCTATCTGCCTAAGGCCGCTAGAGGTATGCTTTTAACCTAAATCTAGGTGCTTCGTCCCCATCAAGGTATTTTTTTGTTGTCTTTGTTGCTCTTTTCGGTGTTTTTGTAACTATGTTTTTAAAGGCAGTGTTGGCCTTGCGCGCAACCACTTGACATTTGTTGATAATAATAATAAAATAATTAATAAATCAGGTCTGGCAATTTACCCTAATATCCTAATGTTGGTCTCAAACACAGATACAACTACGTCAGCATCAAAACGAGAGTCCTTTATAACATTTCTCACAGCCTTCTCAAAGCCAACCAGATCTCCAAGAACCTAAAATAATCATTTTTTTTGCTTTATGTTAATACAAGATGTTTTATGTTTGTTTTGCATTTTAACTGATACAAAGATCACTAAATATTTAAATGATGCTCAAGACCAGGTCTATAAATCTTGTACAGAATTTGTTTTTGAAATAACAGTGAATAAAGAGCAAATGAAGAATCATAAAATTGATTTTACAAATTTGTTTTCTTATAAAAGAGCAATATAAGAAATAAACTCACTGCTAGAGTGTCCAAAGCGTCTATTAATGTCAAGGTGAAACTGGAAATAAAACAAGTATGGCAATTTAATAATAACTTTTTTTTGTAACATCTACGTCTAAGTAAACATTTAAATAAGAAAGTCTATGATATTATATCTTTATTATTTATATTACTTTTTGTAACATCTATGTCAAGCTAGACATTTAAATAAGAAAGTTTATATATTATATCTTTATAATTTATATTAATTTTTGTAAACAAAAGTTGTGACTTACTTGCCCAAAGAGTCGTCTATGTCACCACGAGAGGGTTCAGAACCTCTATATCTGCCCTTGCATGACAACGGCATCAGCTCATCGGCTGGGTATGCGTGATCCTTTGGTTAAAATTTAATGAGTTATGTATTAAGTATTTATTAAGCTCAGCAAATTCATGGAGACTATGACTCAAACTAGATTGGTTTGTCAAAAAAGTTTGAAAAAGTTTATTTATGCAGCATGTATCAAAAAATGTAACCAAAGTGTGAACAAATAATAACATACCATGTAAGCATTGTAGGCATGATAAAACATCTCTACAGACTTCTCCCTAGATTAAAAATCATTAAAGAAATAAATTTAATTGGTAACAGTAACAGTCAATAATTTCCCCCATTTGCAATTGCAAAATATTAAAAATGAATGCATTAAAGGTGGTACAAACTATGGCAATGGGAGGCCAAACATTATTATAGTTTGTGTGCCAAAAATTGTATAAATATAATTATTGCTGCATGCCAATAGACCTGCCTTTGACTTAGCTGTTCAGTAATGTTTTGCTTTTGTCATATCGGGGATGAGCCATGCAATATTATCTATATGCCAAATGTGGCACTCAAGGTTCACCACCCCTGGATTGTGAGATGATAGAGCTGATCTATTTGCCCAAGTTTGAATGGCAGATCTTTCAACCCAATAAAACATGCCTCGAGAGTAGCTGTCTGAGCTATATATCAGCTTATTACATTGCGTGGAGAGTAAAGAGAGCTATGTGTATTAAAAAGTGTGTATTTCGATGAATTAATTAGATTGACAAGTATTCTCTTATTATTCTGTTAAATTATCAAATTTTATAATTTATGCTCTCTAGTAATTCTATAATATGATTGCTGTGACTCTATTAAGTGATATACAAAAGGACTGAAGATATCCAATTAAAACAATAGCAGATTTAGCCTAACATGCATGACTTCAGTTATTTGTTAGTCCCGTTAGTCATCCAGTACTTAGTGATAATATGTGAGGTAATATTGAAACATCTATTTGGACACAATGCAAGACTAATAATTATAATCATGACATTTTAACACTGTGATCATACTTTACTGGACACCTTTGACTAAACTCTTTTATTTTCCTTTTTCATTAATTCACCAGTCATCTCTGAGAAAATACATGGTCAATAAAAGGCATCTTTCATCATTGAATTGACTCAACTTTCAATTTATGCCCTTTTCATATTAAATATGATCCATTGAATTTATTGATCTACATGTGTTTCAAATTTCATATCATTAGAAGTTTTACAAATGTGCAATAGTTACATTTTATCAGCATATCCTAGGTCACGCTGACTTTCTTTGTAACAAAGCCTCTTTTTATAGCATAAGTTGCCAATTCTTAGGAAAATTCAATGATTACATGCATGCACGACGACTCTCTAACCCTCCTCCCGCCCCCTTCACCAAAGCGAGTATGTGCAAACGAGCATGACGAATGACCCTCGCTGGGGTCGACCAATATCTCGAGACCAACAATGGTCCTTGCGTTCACTTGCATTTTCCTTCACAGAATAACGTGAGATTGGTAGTGTACTGGTAATGATGACCGCCTTATACGGGGAAGGTCTTGGGTTCAAGCCCCAGCAAAAACATTGTTTTTTTTTAAAATTTTTAAAAATGTCTGTTTGTGCCCGTTCTTTTACCCCTTATTGCCAACATGGCTGACCCTCGCTAGGGTCGGCCAATCACAGTTTATTGTTGGCAAGCTAATGTGGTAAAGGCAAGGGTGGTGGGAAGGTAGGTAACTCCAGCGCAAATGTCTCGAAACCAACAATGTGTCGGCAGCCCCAGCCCCCCCCCCAATCAACCTTCACTCGCGTTGTTTTGATTTCTTCGTGCTGTAGTTTGTGTCCGTTCTTTCTCCACTTTCTTTGCACTCTCCATGAGCAAGTCTGCGGCGTATGCTACGCCGCGGGGCGTCTAGTATATATAATTTATAATAAAGTAGGCTAATTAAACTAGCCATACTCATATTTCCTGTCTCTAATAAATCTCCTAGTCTTAATGCTTTATGGGTAATCCTGCAGTTTCTACACGTATATTATTTCAAAACAAAATTTAATTTTTTCGTGAGAACTTACATTTTTAATTTTTTAAATGCATTATTATATGTTGTATTTCAGCTAATTTTTAAGTCTTTTTAATTTCTAAGGCATTTTTTCGACTCTATATAATACATAATCTGGTCACTATACATCCTTTACTTTTTATTCACATAGTAAAAGTATTTAATGCTTTGCAATTAGTTTTTCGTGTGTTTTGTTGAGTTTATAGAGGTTTTTAACTTAGAATAAGGTTTTTAAAAGCAGACTTCCAACAACAATGAAGATACAGAAGATAGTGAAATATACAAATTTTATTTCGTACAAATCGTCAAATAGTAATTTTATTTCAACAAAAAATAATGTTTTAATTTTAAAATAGATTTCATAATAATAAGTAATGAAGTAAGTTTGAAAAAATTTCTTGAAATATAAAATGAAAATGCGTATAAAATGCGCTGAAATAAGGGATTACCCATATATTAATTATTAATGCATTAATTAAATAAATTAAAAACAAAAAATGATGTAAGTTCTCACGAAAAAATTAAATTTTGCTTTGAAATAATATACGTGTAGAAACTGCAGGATTACCGCTTTATGAATTTATGTATAGAAATTAACAGTTATATTGTTTTAACTTACCTTAATTGTTTCTTTTCTTCTGGTGTTATATTTGTTGTTTGCGAAGTTTGTATCACAAGCAAAATACACGTCAACAATACCAAATAGAGCGCATAACTATTATTTCGACACTTCCCTGTTGACTCCATTGCACAAATTCTTATAAAATTTATTTACAAAAACTGTGACGTTTCAATTGTTTCAAGGGAACTTTTAACAAACTATTAAAATACCCATAAACAAATTAAACAACACATTCTAATATTATATTCATTGGAGACCGACTGCCATGTTGTCAATAGTCAACAACTCGAGGGAAACGAGAAAAAACGCGAGTTAGACTTCAAAGTTCTTGCAAGTTGAAGAGTCCAGATTACTATTTTTATATCGTTTTCTTATTTTAATTTAATTAATAACTGCTTGTGTCGAAAGTTTAATTTTTATTATTTTTTGTATATATATATATATATATATATATTTAGGGCTGCGGAAATTAACGATTAATTTCTCGATTAATCGTTAAAGAATTTTATCGATTAAAATTATTTTAATCGATAAAAAATCGATTAAAATTAAAGGAAATATTTATATATTTAAAAAAAAATTTTTTTAATAAATAATTAATTATTAATAATTACTAATAATTTATAGTCTATATATTTTTTACGTACAAACTTCTCAAGCGTAATATTATAATTTGTTTTATTAATTTATGTGGACCGGCAGACGTCAACTAAAAAATGGCTTATAGCACCCGCGCAGTTAAATTTAAACATTTAACTGGAAAGTTGAGCAAAAAATTTGTTTTTAAGCTAACTGCGGATGGCAAAGTCGAAGATGGTGAAAAAGTTTACTGTGTTCCCTGCCATAAACAATTCTCTTTTAAAGGATCAAATACATCGTTGACGTACCTAGAGCCGTCTTTACAACCTTTTGGGCCCCAGGGCAAAGCAATAATGTTGGGCCCCTCCCCCGCAGGAATAAAAAAATAAATAAACATAATATTTATTTTTTTTAAATATTCCCATGGGTGCCGTTAACTTGCACGGTATGATACCGTGTAAGTTAGTAAAAAAATAACTTGCACGGTATGGTCCCGTGTAAGTTAGTATTTTGAACTAAATTGTATGACAATGTGTTGATACTTGATCGGATGTTTGTGCTGAAGGTGGTACGTCAGCGATGTATTTAATCCTTTAAAAGAGAATTGTTTATGGCACTGAACATAGTAAACTTTTTCACAACATTCTAAATTGACAAAATAGGCAAGTTATACTAAGCAAATCTTGAATCAATGTTGATCAAATATAGGTTTTAATAATTTTTAGTTTTGAAAAGCTTCTTTCTCCGAAAGCTATAGTGATATGAATAGTTACAAGTATTCCAAGTGCAATGTGTCTGTTAGGAAAGTCACTAAGATGTTTGTTAACTTAAAGAAACTGCAAAATCATAACAGAATCACTCTAGGTTATATCAAACTCCATGCGT
Source organism: Ampullaceana balthica (assembly GCA_944989445.1). Classification (NCBI taxonomy): domain Eukaryota; kingdom Metazoa; phylum Mollusca; class Gastropoda; family Lymnaeidae; genus Ampullaceana; species Ampullaceana balthica. The sequence continues at coordinate 2,293,065 of CALYLW010000018.1, forward strand.
GCATCTCTCCAGCAAGCATGAAACCATCAAGATCCTTGATTTCGCAGGCTGTGAGCTTTTTTGTCCAGATTCAGTATATCACTTTTTTTTTAATTGATGAAAGTTATAAAGAAATCCAAACGTGTCGTGGTGCTTTCGTAGTTGAAGGAGAAGATAGTTTTTCTTTTCTTCTCTATGAAAATGGGTTCAACTTCTAAGGCCGTGGCATTTTCTTTAACAATTGCTAGCTCTGTTTCAAAACCGCCATTTCTGTAAGATTTCAACCATTTGCAAGTACATTCCATGTTGTCAACTACAGTTTCTAGATCGACAGAAATATTTTGTAATTCTTTACTGGTGTAATTATATTGGAACAATATGTTGAAAACAAGCAATAATAGAAATAATGAAATTGACGTTCTTAAGTTGTTTGCACAATGACTCGAGTTCAATTCGAGCTTTTCGATCACTACTTTGCTCTGCAATTTCGAAAAGTGCATAATAGATTTCGCCTGCTAGATAGCGGTCTGCCTTTATACTTTCAACATGGTTTCCCTATCTTGTTTCACAAAGTGGTTTCACAGAAATGATTCGAACATACTTGGAAAGGATAGCCCATCGCTAATTTTTTGTGCAAATTGACGTACAGTATCATTATAGTTACATGATACTGATAAATGTTAATGTAAGCAGGGCCGGCCTAAGGCCATTGGAGGCCCTAGGCGAAGTGAAATTAGTGGCCCTAAATGTAATAGAAAATAAAAAATAAATATGGAAAGATTCTTGTGCGAGGCCCGACTAATGATGAGACTAATTGGAGGCCCTAGGCGGCTGCCTAGTTTGCCTATGCCTAAATTCGGCCCTGCAAATAGAAATGCATTCAGAAAAAAGTCACAAAATTTTTATTTTTAAATGTTTTAACTTTTCACACGTAAAATAATGCATTATATCAAGGGAAGTAATTTGTCCTTTTGTTTTTAATTTTAAATTAATTTTTATTGAGCTAAGTTGCAAATTAAAAAGACTTTTTATATTAAAGACATTTAAATAAATATTGAAATATTTCTTAAAAGTGCCCAAAATTAAATAAATTATCAAGTTTTTATTTTCTAAAAATCTTTATTCTATAATTAATTAAAACTATTATATTAGACCTTTTAAAAAATTTATCATTTATCTTGAGCCACGTCCCGTGCTTGAATTCTCCTTTTATTTTGAAATTTAAAGTGTCGTCACACTTAATTCGCTCCTATACAGTTCTGCCAGCGTTAGGTTTTTCAACCAAGATCTAGGTTCTTTCGACCTTGTATAGGATATATTTAAAAAATAACCATAATCTAGGTTTTTCTTTAGAAAATGTAATTAAACTATGTTAAAGTACAAATATTAATAAATATGTGCAATTAATATCATAAATAAATTCGATTTTTCAAAAATAAATTTAAACATTAGGTGGCAACAGCTTTGTCAGCCGCTCTGTCTGTTACATTATGATATATATAGCTCTATCCCACTGAATTCGAAAGGTGGCGCTACTGTGGTGCAATCTGTCTCAAGAAATCTGGTACACGGTAAAACAGCTGGAATGAGCCAAAATATTCAATTTCATTATACAAACTTAACAGCTCTACCATTTTATTATCTCAAGTATGCATGGTACAGACCAGATAATCTAATACAAACCTCAGATAAACATAGTTATAAAAATAATTTTCCTATTCCTTATGGAATAACAAACACATACAAATTCTCGTTCTTTCCGTCCGGAAATCGGAAGTGAAATGGGTTGCCTGATCAAACGAGGGAAACCAACACTCAATCAACATTTAAAACTCAAATGAAAATGCAATACGAGACATAAACAATGGATAAAGTTAGGACTCCATAGGGGCCGTCAATCAAGTACGTCAAGCTACAGAGGGGGGGGGGTGTAAGAAAGTATGACAGTTTGTGACATGGGGGGAGGGGGTCAAGTGTGACGTCACGGTGTTTTATATTAAATTTTAATTATTTTGTTACAAGTAAAAAAAAATTTTGTTCGAAAGTGTGACGTACTTTATTGTCCGAGATTTATCTTATCTTATCTGCTTACAGACGCTCCTTCTATGCAGAAGATTATTGCGTCCTACGCTTATCTATGGTTTGTGTTTAGTCCTGCATTTGTGACAGTTTGTGAAGGGGGGAGTTTAAAATTGTCAAAAACAGCGTGACGTACTTTAAGAATGTTGATAAGATTCGCATTTATAAAGAAGATGACAGAAGTGATGAATAAATGCAGATGTAAGTAGGCCTATATCCTACAAATACTTATGTGGAACATACTAATACCTTATTGGCCGTTCCTAAATGACGACATGCATCTATGGGAGAGGGAGGTTGTCACACTATTGTGAGATGTGTGACAAAGGGGAGGGGATGTGAAAGAACTGTGACGTTACATAAAAAAACGCGAAACTTTAAATGAAAGCTCCACTTAAATATTTGATTGCTTACAATTTATTTAATAAAGTTTCAAATTGCTTCGCGCTTAACGATATTAGACTGCAGACTCACACTTAATATATACATAAATGACAATAACATGATTGGAAGCATGCTTATTTTCAAATAAGAAATAAGCCTTTTTAGGGGGGGGGGCTTTGTGACGTCATAATGTTTATTTTTAGCGTGTCTAGGTTTTTTCTTTCGGATCTAGGTTTTTTTGGACGTGTTGGCTAGGTTTTTCCAAGAATTGTCACTGGCAGCACTGCTCCTATACTGTGGAGAAAAATTAACTGTTTTCAATACCTGTATGTCTCTATCTGCCTAAGGCCGCTAGAGGTATGCTTTTAACCTAAATCTAGGTGCTTCGTCCCCATCAAGGTATTTTTTTGTTGTCTTTGTTGCTCTTTTCGGTGTTTTTGTAACTATGTTTTTAAAGGCAGTGTTGGCCTTGCGCGCAACCACTTGGGGGGTTGCCCCTCACATCTCAATGGGTAGCTGCCTTTGTTCGGGTTGGGTCCCTAGTCTTTGTAGATCCTTCCACTTCCTACAAGGCAGTAGGGCTGATTTTGGTCCGCCCCGGGTATTTTATTTCCTGGGAACCCTCCATATCTGGTGGGCCCTCCCCTATAAGCCGGCGGGGGAGGCGCTCGATAGAAGATCATAATCTCCGCAAGAGTAATTGTTAATTCTACCAGTTTATTTAAAATTCGATTACATGAACAATGGCATGTCGACCTGCAGCTGAGTAACCGAGTGATGAATGCTGAGTAACCAAATATCTGATTCGTGCTGCGGCTGTTTGCTGTGTCCTGTGTGTTCAGTTGTGGACAATGTGTTGTAATAATGTGGGATAGATGGCTCGTACTACATAGGAAAATGTGAGATAGATGGCTCTTACTACATAGGATAATGTGGGATAGATTGCTCGTACTACATAGGAAAATGTGGGATAGATGGCTCGTACTACATAGGATAATGTGGGATATATGGCTTGTACTACATAAGATAATGTGGGATAGATGGCTCGTACTACATAGGATAATGTGGGATAGATGGCTTGTACTACATAAGATAATGTGGGATAGATGGCTCGTACTACATAGGATAATGTGGGATAGATGGCTTGTACTACATAAGATAATGTGGGATAGATGGCTCGTACTACATAGGATAATGTGGGATAGATGGCTCGTACTACATAGGATAATGTGGGATAGATGGCTCTTACTACATAAGATAATGTGGGATAGATGGCTCGTACTAAATACGATAATGTGGTATAGATGGCTCGTACTACATAGGATAATGTGGGATAGATGGCTCGTACTACATAAGATAATGTGGGATAGATGGCTCGTACTACTTAGGATAATGTGGGATAGATGGCTCTTACTACATAGGATAATGTGGGATAGATGGCTATTACTACATAGGATAATGTGGGATAGATGGAAATTACTACATAGGATAAAGTGGGATAGATGGCTCGTACTACATAAGATAATGTGGGATAGATGGCTCGTACTACATAGGATAATGTGGGATAGATGGCTCGCACTACATAGGATAATGTGGGATAGATGGCTCGAAATACAATAAGATTTGGTTGGGGTGGGGAGGATGCCATTAAATGGATGTGGCACATGCACGTCTAGTGCACTGAGCTATTAAATGGATGTGGCACATACACGTCTAGTGCAGTAAGCTATTAAATGGAAGTGGCAAATACACGAATACACGTCTAGTGCACTAAGCTATTAAATGGATGTGGCACATACACGTCTAGTGCACTAAGCTATTAAAAGGATGTGGGACACACATGTCTAGTGCACTTAGCTATTAAATAATTGTGGGACATACATGTCTAGTGCACTAAGCTATTAAATGGATGTGGGAAATACATGTCTAGTGCACTAAGCTATTAAATGGATGTGGCACATACACGTCTAGTGCACTAAGCTATTAAAAGGATGTGGGACAAACATGTCTAGTGCACTTAGCTATTAAATGAATGTGGGACATACATGTCTAGTGCACTAAGCTATTAAATGGATGTGGGAAATACATGTCTAGTGCACTAAGCTATTAAATGGATGTGGCACATACAGGTCTAGTGCACTAAGTTATTAAATGGATGTGGCACATACACGTCTAGTGCACTAAGCTATTAAATGGATGTGGCACATACACGTCTAGTGCACTAAGCTATTAAATGGATGTGGCACATACACGTCTAGTGCACTAAGCTATTAAATGGATGTGGCACATACACGTCTAGTGCACTAAGCTATTAAATGGATGTGGCACATACACGTCTAGTGCACTAAGCTATTAAATGGATGTTACACAATTACGTGTAGTGCGATAATATATTAATGGAAGTGGCACATACACTTCTAGTGCACTAAGCTATTAAAAGGATGTGGGACAAACATGTCTAGTGCACTTAGCTATTAAATGAATGTGGGACATACATGTCTAGTGCACTAAGCTATTAAATGGACGTGGCACATACACGTCTAGTGCACTAAGCTATTAAATGGATGTAGCACATACACGTCTAGTGCACTAAGCTATTAAATGGATGTAGCACACATACGTGTAGTGCAATAAGCTATTAAATGGATGTGGCACATACACGTCTAGTGCACTAAGCTATTAAATGGATGTAGCACATACACGTCTAGTGCACTAAGCTATTAAATGGATGTAGCACACATACGTGTAGTGCAATAAGCTATTAAATGGATGTGGCACATACACGTCTAGTGCACTAAGCTATTAAATGGATGTAGCACGCATACGTGTAGTGCAATAAGCTATTAAATGGATGTGGCACATACACGTCTAGTGCACTAAGCTATTAAATAGATGTGGAACATACACTTCTAGTGCACTAAGCTATTAAAAGGATGTGGGGCACACACGTCTAGTGCACTAAGCTATTAAATGGATGTGGAACATACACGTCTAGTGCACTGAGCTATTAATTGATGTGGGACATACACGTCTAGTGCACTGAGCTATTAATTGATGTGGGACATACACGTCTAGTGCACTTAGCTATTAAAAGGATGTGGGGCACACATGTCTAGGGCACTTAGCTATTAAATTAATGTGGGACATACATGTCTAGTGCACTGAGCTATTAAATGGATGTGGCAAATACACGTCTAGTGCACTAAGCTATTAAATGGATGTGGGACATACACGTCTAGTGCACTAAGCTATTAAATGGATGTGGCACATACACGTCTAGCGCACTAAGCTATTAAATGGATGTGGGACATACACGTCTAGTGCACTAAGCTATTAAATGGATGTGGGACATACACGTCTAGCGCACTAAGCTATTAAATGGATGTGGGACATACACGTCTAGTGCACTAAGCTATTAAATGGATGTGGGGCATACACGTCTAGTGCACTAAGCTATTAAATGGATGTGGCACATACACGTCTAGTGCAGTAAGCTATTAAATGGATGTGGCACATACACGTCTAGTGCACTAAGCTATTAAATGGATGTGGCACATACACGTCTAGTGCACTAAGCTATTAAATGGATGTGGGACATACACGTCTAGTGCACTAAGCTATTAAATGGATGTGGGACATACACGTCTAGTGCACTAAGCTATTAAATGGATGTGGGACATACACGTCTAGTGCACTAAGCTATTAAATGGATGTGGGACATACACGTCTAGTGCGCTAAGCTATTAAATGGATGTGGCACATACACGTCTAGTGCACTAAGCTATTAAATGGATGTGGCACATACACGTCTAGTTCACTAAGCTATTAAATGGATATGGCACATACACGTCGGGTGCTATTAAATGGATGTTGGAAATACATGTCAAGTGCACTAAGCTATTAAATGGATGTGGCACATACACGTCAAGTGCACTAAGCTATTAAATGGATGTGGCACATACACGTCTAGTGCAATAAGATATTAATGGAAGTGGCACATACACGTCTAGTGCACTAAGCTATTAAATGGATGTGGCACATACACGTCTATAGCACTAAGCTATTAAAAGGATGTGGGACACACATGTCTAGTGCACTTAGCTATTAAATAATTGTGGGACATACATGTCTAGTGCACTAAGCTATTAAATGGATGTGGCACATACACGTCTAGTGCACTAAGCTATTAAATGGATGTGGGACATACACGTCTAGTGCACTGAGCTATTAATGGATGTGGGACATACACGTCTAGTGCACTAAGCTATTAAAAGGATGTGTGGCACACATGTCTAGGGCACTTAGCTATTAAATGAATGTGGGACATACATGTCTAGTGCACTGAGCTATTAAATGGATGTGGCAAATACACGTCTAGTGCACTAAAATATTAAATGAATGTGGGACATACACTTCTAGTGCACTAAGCTATTAAATGGATGTGGGACATACACGTCTAGTGCGCTAAGCTATTAAATGGATGTGGGACATACATGTCTAGTGCACTAAGCTATTAAATGGATGTGGGACATACACGTCTAGTGCACTAAGCTATTAAATGGATGTGGGAAATACATGTCTAGTGCACTAAGCTATTAAATGGATGTGGCACATACACGTCTAGTGCACTAAGCTATTAAATGGATATGGCACATACACGTCAAGTGCACTAAGCTATTAAATGGATGTAGCACATATACGTGTAGTGCAATAAGATATTAATGGAAGTGGCACATACACGTCTAGTGCACCAAGCTATTAAATGGATGTGGCACATACATGTCTAGTGCACTAAGCTATTAAATGGATGTGGGACATACACGTCTAGTGCACTAAGCTATTAAATGGATGTGGCACATACACGTCAAGTGCACTAAGCTATTAAATGGATGTGGCACATACACGTCTAGTGCACTAAGCTATTAAATGGATGTGGGACATACACGTCTAGTGCACTAAGCTATTAAATGGATGTGGCACATACACGTCTAGTGCACTAAGCTATTAAATGGATGTGGGACATACACGTCTAGTGCACTAAGCTATTAAATGGATGTGGCACATACAAGTCAAGTGCACTAAGCTATTAAATGGATGTAGCACATATACGTGTAGTGCAATAAGATATTAATGGAAGTGGCACATACACGTCTAGTGCACTAAGCTATTAAATGGATGTGGCACATACACGTCTATTGCACTAACCTATTAAAAGGATGTTGGACACACATGTCTAGTGCACTTAGCTATTAAATAATTGTGGGACATACATGTCTAGTGCACTAAGCTATTAAATGGATGTGGCACATACACGTCTAGTGCACTAAGCTATTAATTGATGTGGGACAAACACGTCTAGTGCACTGAGCTATTAATGGATGTGGGACATACATGTCTAGTGCACTAAGCTATTAAATGGATGTGGAACATACACGTCTAGTGCACTGAGCTATTAATGGATGTGGGACATACACGTCTAGTGCACTAAGCTATTAAAAGGATGTGGGGCACACATGTCTAGGGCACTAAGCTATTAAATGAATGTGGGACATACATGTCTAGTGCACTGAGCTATTAAATGGATGTGGGACATACATGTCTATTGCGCTAAGCTATTAAATGGATGTGGGACATACATGTCTAGTGCACTAAGCTATTAAATGGATGTGGGACATACACGTCTAGTGCACTAAGCTATTAAATGGATGTGGCACATACACGTCTAGTGCACTAAGCTATTAAATGGATGTGGCACTTACACGTCTAGTGCACTAAGCTATTAAATGGATGTGGGGCATACACGTCTAGTGCACTAAGCTATTAAATGGATGTGGCACATACACGTCTAGTGCACTAAGCTATTAAATGGATGTGGCACATACACGTCTAGTGCACTAAGCTATTAAATGGATGTGGGGCATACACGTCTAGTGCACTAAGCTATTAAATGGATGTGGGACATACACGTCTAGTGCACTAAGCTATTAAATGGATGTGGGACATACACGTCTAGTGCACTAAGCTATTAAATGGATGTGGGACATACACGTCTAGTGCACTAAGCTATTAAATGGATGTGGCACATACACGTCAAGTGCACTAAGCTATTAAATGGATGTGGCACATACACGTCTAGTGCACTAAGCTATTAAATGGATGTGGCACATACACGTCTAGTGCACTAATCTATTAAATGGATGTGGGACATACACGTCTAGTGCACTAAGCTATTAAAAGGATGTGGCACATACACGTCAAGTGCACTAAGCTATTAAATGGATGTGGCACATACACGTCTAGTGCACTAAGCTATTAAAAGTATGTGGGACACACATGTCTAGTGCACTTAGCTATTAAATAATTGTGGTACTTACACGTCTAGTGCACTAAGCTATTAAATGGATGTGGAACATACACGTCTAGTGCACTGAGCTATTAATTGATGTGGGACATACACGTCTAGTGCACTGAGCTATTAATGGATGTGGGACATACACGTCTAGTGCACTAAGCTATTAAATGGATGTGGCACATACACGTCTAGTGCACTAAGCTATTAAAATGATGTGGGGCACACATGTCTAGGGCACTTAGCTATTAAATGGATGTGGCACATACATGTCTACTGCACTAAGCTATTAAATGGCTGTGGCAAATACACGTCTATTGCACTAAGCTATTAAAAGGATGTGGGGCACACATGTCTAGTGCACTTAGCTATTAAATAATTGTGGGACATACATGTCTAGTGCACTAAGCTATTAAATGGATGTGGCACATACACGTCTAGTGCACTAAGCTATTAATTGATGTGGGACAAACACGTCTAGTGCACTGAGCTATTAATGGATGTGGGACATACATGTCTAGTGCACTAAGCTATTAAATGGATGTGGAACATACACGTCTAGTGCACTGAGCTATTAATGGATGTGGGACATACACGTCTAGTGCACTAAGCTATTAAAAGGATGTTGGGCACACATGTCTAGGGCACTAAGCTATTAAATGAATGTGGGACATACATGTCTAGTGCACTGAGCTATTAAATGGATGTGGGACATACATGTCTATTGCGCTAAGCTATTAAATGGATGTGGGACATACATGTCTAGTGCACTAAGCTATTAAATGGATGTGGGACATACACGTCTAGTGCACTAAGCTATTAAATGGATGTGGCACATACACGTCTAGTGCACTAAGCTATTAAATGGATGTGGCACTTACACGTCTAGTGCACTAAGCTATTAAATGGATGTGGGGCATACACGTCTAGTGCACTAAGCTATTAAATGGATGTGGCACATACACGTCTAGTGCACTAAGCTATTAAATGGATGTGGCACATACACGTCTAGTGCACTAAGCTATTAAATGGATGTGGGGCATACACGTCTAGTGCACTAAGCTATTAAATGGATGTGGGACATACACGTCTAGTGCACTAAGCTATTAAATGGATGTGGGACATACACGTCTAGTGCACTAAGCTATTAAATGGATGTGGGACATACACGTCTAGTGCACTAAGCTATTAAATGGATGTGGCACATACACGTCAAGTGCACTAAGCTATTAAATGGATGTGGCACATACACGTCTAGTGCACTAAGCTATTAAATGGATGTGGCACATACACGTCTAGTGCACTAATCTATTAAATGGATGTGGGACATACACGTCTAGTGCACTAAGCTATTAAAAGGATGTGGCACATACACGTCAAGTGCACTAAGCTATTAAATGGATGTGGCACATACACGTCAAGTGCACTAAGCTATTAAAAGGATGTGGGACACACATGTCTAGTGCACTTAGCTATTAAATAATTGTGGTACTTACACGTCTAGTGCACTAAGCTATTAAATGGATGTGGAACATACACGTCTAGTGCACTGAGCTATTAATTGATGTGGGACATACACGTCTAGTGCACTGAGCTATTAATGGATGTGGGACATACACGTCTAGTGCACTAAGCTATTAAATGGATGTGGCACATACACGTCTAGTGCACTAAGCTATTAAAAGGATGTGGGGCACACATGTCTAGGGCACTTAGCTATTAAATGGATGTGGCACATACATGTCTACTGCACTAAGCTATTAAATGGATGTGGCAAATACACGTCTATTGCACTAAGCTATTAAAAGGATGTGGGGCACACATGTCTAGGGCACTTAGCTATTTAATGAATGTGGGACATACATGTCTAGTACACTAAGCTATTAAAAGGATGTGGGACATACACGTCTAGTGCACTAAGCTATTAAATGGATGTGGCACATACATGTCTAGTGCACTAAGCTATTAAATGGATGTGGCACATACACGTCTAGTGCACTAAGCTATTAAATGGATGTGGCACATACATGTCTAGTGCACTAAGCTATTAAATGGATGTGGCACATACATGTCTAGTGCACTAAGCTATTAAATGGATGTGGGACATACACGTCTAGCGCACTAAGCTATTAAATGGATGTGGGACATACACGTCTAGTGCACTAAGCTATTAAATGGATGTGGGACATACACGTCTAGTGCACTAAGCTATTAAATGGATGTGGCACATACACGTCTAGTGCAGTAAGCTATTAAATGGATGTGGCACATACACGTCTAGTGCACTAAGCTATTAAATGGATGTGGCACATACACGTCTAGTGCAGTAAGCTATTAAATGGATGTGGGACATACACGTCTAGTGCACTAAGCTATTAAATGGATGTGGCACATACACGTCTAGTGCAGTAAGCTATTAAATGGATGTGGGACATACACGTCTAGTGCACTAAGCTATTAAATGGATGTGGGACATACACGTCTAGTGCACTAAGCTATTAAATGGATGTGGGACATACACGTCTAGTGCACTAAGCTATTAAATGGATGTGGGACATACACGTCTAGTGCGCTAAGCTATTAAATGGATGTGGCACATACACGTCTAGTGCACTAAGCTATTAAATGGATGTGGCACATACACGTCTAGTTCACTAAGCTATTAAATGGATATGGCACATACACGTCAAGTGCACTAAGCTATTAAATGGATGTTGGAAATACATGTCTAGTGCACTAAGCTATTAAATGGATGTGGCACATACACGTCAAGTGCACTAAGCTATTAAATGGATGTTGCACATACACGTCTAGTGCAATAAGATATTAATGGAAGTGGCACATACACGTCTAGTGCACTAAGCTATTAAATGGATGTGGCACATACACGTCTATAGCACTAAGCTATTAAAAGGATGTGGGACACACATGTCTAGTGCACTTAGCTATTAAATAATTGTGGGACATACATGTCTAGTGCACTAAGCTATTAAATGGATGTGGCACATACACGTCTAGTGCACTAAGCTATTAAATGGATGTGGAACATACACGTCTAATGCACTGAGCTATTAATTGATGTGGGACATACACGTCTAGTGCACTGAGCTATTAATGGATGTGGGACATACACGTCTAGTGCACTAAGCTATTAAAAGGATGTGGGGCACACATGTCTAGGGCACTTAGCTATTAAATGAATGTGGGACATACATGTCTAGTGCACTGAGCTATTAAATGGATGTGGCAAATACACGTCTAGTGCACTAAGGTATTAAATGAATGTGGGACATACACTTCTAGTGACTAAGCTATTAAATGGATGTGGGACATACACGTCTAGTGCGCTAAGCTATTAAATGGATGTGGGACATACATGTCTAGTGCACTAAGCTATTAAATGGATGTGGGACATACACGTCTAGTGCACTAAGCTATTAAATGGATGTGGAAAATACATGTCTAGTGCACTAAGCTATTAAATGGATGTGGCACATACACGTCTAGTGCACTAAGCTATTAAATGGATATGGCACATACACGTCAAGTGCACTAAGCTATTAAATGGATGTAGCACATATACGTGTAGTGCAATAAGATATTAATGGAAGTGGCACATACACGTCTAGTGCACTAAGCTATTAAATGGATGTGGCACATACATGTCTAGTGCACTAAGCTATTAAATGGATGTGGGACATACACGTCTAGTGCACTAAGCTATTAAATGGATGTGGCACATACACGTCAAGTGCACTAAGCTATTAAATGGATGTGGCACATACACGTCTAGTGCACTAAGCTATTAAATGGATGTGGGACATACACGTCTAGTGCACTAAGCTATTAAATGGATGTGGCACATACACGTCTAGTGCACTAAGCTATTAAATGGATGTGGGACATACACGTCTAGTGCACTAAGCTATTAAATGGATGTGGGACATACACGTCTAGTGCACTAAGCTATTAAATGGATGTGGCACATACACGTCTAGTGCACTAAGCTATTAAATGGATGTGGCACATACACGTCTAGTGCACTAAGCTATTAAATGGATATGGCACATACACGTCAAGTGCACTAAGCTATTAAATGGATGTTGGACATACATGTCTAGTGCACTAAGCTATTAAATGGATGTGGCACATACACGTCAAGTGCACTAAGCTATTAAATGGATGTTGCACATACACGTCTAGTGCAATAAGATATTAATGGAAGTGGCACATACACGTCAAGTGCACTAAGCTATTAAATGGATGTAGCACATATACGTGTAGTGCAATAAGATATTAATGGAAGTGGCACATACACATCTAGTGCACTAAGCTATTAAATGGATGTGGCACATACACGTCTATTGCACTAAGCTATTAAAAGGATGTTGGACACACATGTCTAGTGCACTTAGCTATTAAATAATTGTGGGACATACATGTCTAGTGCACTAAGCTATTAAATGGATGTGGCACATACACGTCTAGTGCACTAAGCTATTAATTGATGTGGGACAAACACGTCTAGTGCACTGAGCTATTAATGGATGTGGGACATACATGTCTAGTGCACTAAGCTATTAAATGGATGTGGAACATACACGTCTAGTGCACTGAGCTATTAATGGATGTGGGACATACACGTCTAGTGCACTAAGCTATTAAAAGGATGTGGGGCACACATGTCTAGGGCACTAAGCTATTAAATGAATGTGGGACATACATGTCTAGTGCACTGAGCTATTAAATGGATGTGGGACATACATGTCTATTGCGCTAAGCTATTAAATGGATGTGGGACATACATGTCTAGTGCACTAAGCTATTAAATGGATGTGGGACATACACGTCTAGTGCACTAAGCTATTAAATGGATGTGGCACATACATGTCTAGTGCACTAAGCTATTAAATGGATGTGGCACTTACACGTCTAGTGCACTAAGCTATTAAATGGATGTGGGGCATACACGTCTAGTGCACTAAGCTATTAAATGGATGTGGCACATACACGTCTAGTGCACTAAGCTATTAAATGGATGTGGCACATACACGTCTAGTGCACTAAGCTATTAAATGGATGTGGGGCATACACGTCTAGTGCACTAAGCTATTAAATGGATGTGGGACATACACGTCTAGTGCACTAAGCTATTAAATGGATGTGGGACATACACGTCTAGTGCACTAAGCTATTAAATGGATGTGGGACATACACGTCTAGTGCACTAAGCTATTAAATGGATGTGGCACATACACGTCAAGTGCACTAAGCTATTAAATGGATGTGGCACATACACGTCTAGTGCACTAAGCTATTAAATGGATGTGGCACATGCACGTCTAGTGCACTAATCTATTAAATGGATGTGGGACATACACGTCTAGTGCACTAAGCTATTAAATGGATGTGGCACATACACGTCAAGTGCACTAAGCTATTAAATGGATGTGGCACATACACGTCTAGTGCACTAAGCTATTAAATGGATATGGCACATACACGTCAAGTGCACTAAGCTATTAAAAGGATGTGGGACACACATGTCTAGTGCACTTAGCTATTAAATAATTGTGGGTACTTACACGTCTAGTGCACTAAGCTATGAAATGGATGTGGAACATACACGTCTAGTGCACTGAGCTATTAATTGATGTGGGACATACACGTCTAGTGCACTGAGCTATTAAAAGGATGTGGGGCACACATGTCTAGGGCACTTAGCTATTTAATGAATGTGGGACATACATGTCTAGTACACTAAGCTATTAAAAGGATGTGGGACATACACGTCTAGTGCACTAAGCTATTAAATGGATGTGGCACATACATGTCTAGTGCACTAAGCTATTAAATGGATGTGGCACATACACGTCTAGTGCACTAAGCTATTAAATGGATGTGGCACATACATGTCTAGTGCACTAAGCTATTAAATGGATGTGGCACATACATGTCTAGTGCACTAAGCTATTAAATGGATGTGGGACATACACGTCTAGCGCACTAAGCTATTAAATGGATGTGGGACATACACGTCTAGTGCACTAAGCTATTAAATGGATGTGGGACATACACGTCTAGTGCACTAAGCTATTAAATGGATGTGGCACATACACGTCTAGTGCAGTAAGCTATTAAATGGATGTGGCACATACACGTCTAGTGCACTAAGCTATTAAATGGATGTGGCACATACACGTCTAGTGCAGTAAGCTATTAAATGGATGTGGGACATACACGTCTAGTGCACTAAGCTATTAAATGGATGTGGCACATACACGTCTAGTGCAGTAAGCTATTAAATGGATGTGGGACATACACGTCTAGTGCACTAAGCTATTAAATGGATGTGGGACATACACGTCTAGTGCACTAAGCTATTAAATGGATGTGGGACATACACGTCTAGTGCACTAAGCTATTAAATGGATGTGGGACATACACGTCTAGTGCGCTAAGCTATTAAATGGATGTGGCACATACACGTCTAGTGCACTAAGCTATTAAATGGATGTGGCACATACACGTCTAGTTCACTAAGCTATTAAATGGATATGGCACATACACGTCAAGTGCACTAAGCTATTAAATGGATGTTGGAAATACATGTCTAGTTCACTAAGCTATTAAATGGATGTGGCACATACACGTCAAGTGCACTAAGCTATTAAATGGATGTTGCACATACACGTCTAGTGCAATAAGATATTAATGGAAGTGGCACATACACGTCTAGTGCACTAAGCTATTAAATGGATGTGGCACATACACGTCTATAGCACTAAGCTATTAAAAGGATGTGGGACACACATGTCTAGTGCACTTAGCTATTAAATAATTGTGGGACATACATGTCTAGTGCACTAAGCTATTAAATGGATGTGGCACATACACGTCTAGTGCACTAAGCTATTAAATGGATGTGGAACATACACGTCTAATGCACTGAGCTATTAATTGATGTGGGACATACACGTCTAGTGCACTGAGCTATTAATGGATGTGGGACATACACGTCTAGTGCACTAAGCTATTAAAAGGATGTGGGGCACACATGTCTAGGGCACTTAGCTATTAAATGAATGTGGGACATACATGTCTAGTGCACTGAGCTATTAAATGGATGTGGCAAATACACGTCTAGTGCACTAAGATATTAAATGAATGTGGGACATACACTTCTAGTGCACTAAGCTATTAAATGGATGTGGGACATACACGTCTAGTGCGCTAAGCTATTAAATGGATGTGGGACATACATGTCTAGTGCACTAAGCTATTAAATGGATGTGGGACATACACGTCTAGTGCACTAAGCTATTAAATGGATGTGGAAAATACATGTCTAGTGCACTAAGCTATTAAATGGATGTGGCACATACACGTCTAGTGCACTAAGCTATTAAATGGATATGGCACATACACGTCAAGTGCACTAAGCTATTAAATGGATGTAGCACATATACGTGTAGTGCAATAAGATATTAATGGAAGTGGCACATACACGTCTAGTGCACTAAGCTATTAAATGGATGTGGCACATACATGTCTAGTGCACTAAGCTATTAAATGGATGTGGGACATACACGTCTAGTGCACTAAGCTATTAAATGGATGTGGCACATACACGTCAAGTGCACTAAGCTATTAAATGGATGTGGCACATACACGTCTAGTGCACTAAGCTATTAAATGGATGTGGGACATACACGTCTAGTGCACTAAGCTATTAAATGGATGTGGCACATACACGTCTAGTGCACTAAGCTATTAAATGGATGTGGGACATACACGTCTAGTGCACTAAGCTATTAAATGGATGTGGGACATACACGTCTAGTGCGCTAAGCTTTAAATGGATGTGGCACATACACGTCTAGTGCACTAAGCTATTAAATGGATGTGGCACATACACGTCTAGTTCACTAAGCTATTAAATGGATGTGGGACATACACGTCTAGTGCACTAAGCTATTAAATGGATGTGGGACATACACGTCTAGTGCGCTAAGCTATTAAATGGATGTGGCACATACACGTCTAGTGCACTAAGCTATTAAATGGATGTGGCACATACACGTCTAGTTCACTAAGCTATTAAATGGATATGGCACATACACGTCAAGTGCACTAAGCTATTAAATGGATGTTGGAAATACATGTCTAGTGCACTAAGCTTTTAAATGGATGTGGCACATACACGTCAAGTGCACTAAGCTATTAAATGGATGTTGCACATACACGTCTAGTGCAATAAGATATTAATGGAAGTGGCACATACACGTCTAGTGCACTAAGCTATTAAATGGATGTGGCACATACACGTCTATAGCACTAAGCTATTAAAAGGATGTGGGACACACATGTCTAGTGCACTTAGCTATTAAATAATTGTGGGACATACATGTCTAGTGCACTAAGCTATTAAATGGATGTGGCACATACACGTCTAGTGCACTAAGCTATTAAATGGATGTGGAACATACACGTCTAATGCACTGAGCTATTAATTGATGTGGGACATACACGTCTAGTGCACTGAGCTATTAATGGATGTGGGACATACACGTCTAGTGCACTAAGCTATTAAAAGGATGTGGGGCACACATGTCTAGGGCACTTAGCTATTAAATGAATGTTGGACATACATGTCTAGTGCACTGAGCTATTAAATGGATGTGGCAAATACACGTCTAGTGCACTAAGATATTAAATGAATGTGGGACATACACTTCTAGTGCACTAAGCTATTAAATGGATGTGGGACATACACGTCTAGTGCGCTAAGCTATTAAATGGATGTGGGACATACATGTCTAGTGCACTAAGCTATTAAATGGATGTGGGACATACACGTCTAGTGCACTAAGCTATTAAATGGATGTGGAAAATACATGTCTAGTGCACTAAGCTATTAAATGGATGTGGCACATACACGTCTAGTGCACTAAGCTATTAAATGGATATGGCACATACACGTCAAGTGCACTAAGCTATTAAATGGATGTAGCACATATACGTGTAGTGCAATAAGATATTAATGGTAGTGGCACATACACGTCTAGTGCACTAAGCTATTAAATGGATGTGGCACATACATGTGCAGTGCACTAAGCTATTAAATGGATGTGGGACATACACGTCTAGTGCACTAAGCTATTAAATGGATGTGGCACATACACGTCAAGTGCACAAAGCTATTAAATGGATGTGGCACATACACGTCTAGTGCACTAAGCTATTAAATGGATGTGGGACATACACGTCTAGTGCACTAAGCTATTAAATGGATGTGGCACATACACGTCTAGTGCACTAAGCTATTAAATGGATGTGGGACATACACGTCTAGTGCACTAAGCTATTAAATGGATGTGGCACATACACGTCAAGTGCACTAAGCTATTAAATGGATGTAGCACATATACGTGTAGTGCAATAAGATATTAATGGAAGTGGCACATACACATCTAGTGCACTAAGCTATTAAATGGATGTGGCACATACACGTCTATTGCACTAAGCTATTAAAAGGATGTTGGACACACATGTCTAGTGCACTTAGCTATTAAATAATTGTGGGACATACATGTCTAGTGCACTAAGCTATTAAATGGATGTGGCACATACACGTCTAGTGCACTAAGCTATTAATTGATGTGGGACAAACACGTCTAGTGCACTGAGCTATTAATGGATGTGGGACATACATGTCTAGTGCACTAAGCTATTAAATGGATGTGGAACATACACGTCTAGTGCACTGAGCTATTAATGGATGTGGGACATACACGTCTAGTGCACTAAGCTATTAAAAGGATGTGGGGCACACATGTCTAGGGCACTAAGCTATTAAATGAATGTGGGACATACATGTCTAGTGCACTGAGCTATTAAATGGATGTGGGACATACATGTCTATTGCGCTAAGCTATTAAATGGATGTGGGACATACATGTCTAGTGCACTAAGCTATTAAATGGATGTGGGACATACACGTCTAGTGCACTAAGCTATTAAATGGATGTGGCCCATACATGTCTAGTGCACTAAGCTATTAAATGGATGTGGCACTTACACGTCTAGTGCACTAAGCTATTAAATGGATGTGGGGCATACACGTCTAGTGCACTAAGCTATTAAATGGATGTGGCACATACACGTCTAGTGCACTAAGCTATTAAATGGATGTGGCACATACACGTCTAGTGCACTAAGCTATTAAATGGATGTGGGGCATACACGTCTAGTGCACTAAGCTATTAAATGGATGTGGGACATACACGTCTAGTGCACTAAGCTATTAAATGGATGTGGGACATACACGTCTAGTGCACTAAGCTATTAAATGGATGTGGGACATACACGTCTAGTGCACTAAGCTATTAAATGGATGTGGCACATACACGTCAAGTGCACTAAGCTATTAAATGGATGTGGCACATACACGTCTAGTGCACTAAGCTATTAAATGGATGTGGCACATACACGTCTAGTGCACTAATCTATTAAATGGATGTGGGACATACACGTCTAGTGCACTAAGCTATTAAATGGATGTGGCACATACACGTCAAGTGCACTAAGCTATTAAATGGATGTGGCACATACACGTCTAGTGCACTAAGCTATTAAATGGATATGGCACATACACGTCAAGTGCACTAAGCTATTAAAAGGATGTGGGACACACATGTCTAGTGCACTTAGCTATTAAATAATTGTGGTACTTACACGTCTAGTGCACTAAGCTATGAAATGGATGTGGAACATACACGTCTAGTGCACTGAGCTATTAATTGATGTGGGACATACACGTCTAGTGCACTGAGCTATTAATGGATGTGGGACATACACGTCTAGTGCACTAAGCTATTAAATGGATGTGGCACATACACGTCTAGTGCACTAAAATATTAAAAGGATGTGGGGCACACATGTCTAGGGCACTTAGCTATTAAATGGATGTGGCACATACATGTCTACTGCACTAAGCTATTAAATGGATGTGGCACATACACGTCTATTGCACTAAGCTATTAAAAGGATGTGGGGCACACATGTCTAGGGCACTTAGCTATTTAATGAATGTGGGACATACATGTCTAGTACACTAAGCTATTAAATGGATGTGGGACATACACGTCTAGTGCACTAAGCTATTAAATGGATGTGGCACATACATGTCTAGTGCACTAAGCTATTAAATGGATGTGGCACATACACGTCTAGTGCACTAAGCTATTAAATGGATGTGGCACATACATGTCTAGTGCACTAAGCTATTAAATGGATGTGGCACATACATGTCTAGTGCACTAAGCTATTAAATGGATGTGGCACATACACGTCTAGTGCACTAAGCTATAAAATGGATGTGGCACATACAATCTAGTGCACTAAGCTATTAAATGGATGTGGCAGATACACGTCTAGTGCACTAAGCTATTAAATGGATGTGGCACATACACGTCTAGTGCACTAAGCTATTAAATGGATGTGGCACATACACGTCTAGTGCACTAAGCTATTAAATGGATGTGGCACATACACGTCTAGTGCAGTAAGCTATTAAATGGATGTGGGACATACACGTCTAGTGCACTAAGCTATTAAATGGATGTGGGACATACACGTCTAGTGCACTAAGCTATTAAATGGATGTGG